>JAKTPK010000174.1:0-71439 GCA_030557565.1 Tetrapisispora arboricola | reverse complement strand
TTTTACATTCCTTTAAATGATCGTACATTATTTTAATAGAAGCAGCTTGTTTGGCTTCTCCACTTTGAAAATGAATGTAAAAATGTCTCAGGAATTCACAACAAGTACCATGTAATAGCCTGCAACCATCTAATAACTCGATCGGGATATCTGATTTTGCTTCTTCAGTCTCGGATGCTCCTTTAGTGACAAAGGCACCTAATGTGGCATCAAAACTATTATGTTTTGCTTGTTTTGCATTGATTTTAACCGCATTTGTAACTTCGTTATATGCATCTGTGATGTATTGTTTATTTGAAATCACAGTGGCTAAATCAACCTTATTATATAAATTACTGGATGTGTAGTCTAAACTTCTAATTAAATCTTTTATTTCTAGCATTTTTGTGTCCTCGTGCTTATCTGCTAAAGAAGTTTGAGAGTTTTGAGATTTCAAAGTAATGACAGAGTATTCAGTAATTTTTGGTTCCATCAGATCATCTATATTCAATTCTTCCTTTTCTTCCATCTCCGCATCTGTGTTTTTTATATTTGACCTTGAATATTCATTTTCTAAAGACATAATCATTTTTTCACTTAATCTATTCATACCTCTTAATATATCTACAACACCATCACTATTCCCATTCACATCTTTACCTGGCTGCATTGTCATATCTGGTCTATTACCCTTTAAAACTGGATTATCTACAACATTGGCGTAAATGTCAATGGTCTTGTTCACAGAATGCTGTAAGTTTATGTCATCTTGTCTATCATAATCTTCATCTAAGGTTAAGTATCTATCTATAATAACATCACCTCTATGATTAGGAGAAATACGCTCACCTCTCAATTTACGAAACAATTTAGATGAAAAAAATCTTGCCCAAAATTCAGGTTCTTTGAAATTTTTCGGTACATTATCCATATAAGCTTTGTTTACAATTGGAAAGGTTTGGAAGATACTCATAATTTTTTCTCTAGAAATATTAACGTTCACCTTGTTTTCTGAAGATGCAACAGGTTTTATAGTGGATAAAACATTATAAGGGCCAATTTTTTGTGATGTAGACAATGCAAAAGCTCTTAATAGAGCAATTCTGGTGGACCAAAACTCGTCAGGAGGTAATCCAGAAGAAATTACTGTTTCTTGAAATGTTCGCATCAATGCTTTGTTTTCTTGGAGTAACGTTTGTTGCAATTTCAAATTAGAAAGAAGATTTTTCCTTGATAAAGAATCATCTAGCCTTCTTGTGTTAATCAGTGGGGCTGATATAATAGGTGTGTGTTCGGCAGAAACACTACCAGCTTCTCTTCTGGATTTCTCTTCGTGTGCTTCAGTGTCCTTATATCTGGATATGATTTGCTGTAACGTTATCTTAATGTTGTCCATAACAGTCCTATTATTGAAAGTAAACATGTGAGTTACTGGTTTAGGTAAAACTTCGTTACCATCATTATCCTTGATTTTTTTACTTTCGTCAATTTTACCAATTAATCTCAACATCATCTTATCACTTGATGAAGGAGTCGCCTGTAATTTATCAATTAAATCTAAAGAAACTTCATTTGTCTTTGAACCTTCTGTCGACCTCCAGATCAACAGCGCTGGTGACTGGTCCTCATCAATAGTTATGATACCCGATACTTTTTTATATGAAGCAGCACCTGAATGAGACATGTTCGAAGAGATTTTTTTGATCAATCAATATGTCGTTTGATAATGATAATCTCAAAAACCAATTCAAATTACTTGTGGATAGGTGATTATTAGTTTATGTTTGTTCAAGATGAAGTATTTAACAAACTTAAGGTTCACCAGTTCAATGTGATTGAACTTTTTTTTGTATTACAATTGAAAAATCAAATGCCGTCACACGAACAGAAATTTTTCACCTCATCGAATTTTTGAAGTATATATTTCGATAAAGCAATTGATATATAGTAAGGTGAAGAAAAGGATTATTTTTGAGGTGTTGTCAAACGTATGAATCAAAAGCACCAGTAAACATATTATCAAAATATAACAAGCATGTCTTCCCCAATAATTGGTATTTCTTTTGGTAACACTTCGTCTTCCATTGCTTACATCAATCCAAAGAACGATGTCGATGTTATCGCTAACCCAGATGGTGAACGTTCTATTCCTTCTGTTTTATCTTACGTCGGTGAAGATGAATATCATGGTGGTCAAGCTCTTCAACAACTAGTCAGAAACCCAAAGAACACAATTATCAACTTTCGTGACTTCATTGGTTTACCATTTTCCGAATGTGATGTCACTAGATGTGAATACGGTGCGCCAGTTGTTGAGGTAAACGGTAAAGCTGGTTTTGTTATTTCTAGAGGTGAAGATAACAACGAGACTGTTACTGTTGATGAGGTTGTCTCTAGACACTTAAACCAATTAAAATTAGCTGCTGAAGATTACATTGGTACTACTATTTCCCAAGCTGTTTTAACCATTCCAACCAACTTCACCGATGAACAAAAAGAAGCCTTGAAAGCTTCTGCTTCCAATATTGGTTTAGAAATTGTACAATTTATTAACGAACCATCGGCTTCTTTGTTAGCTCATGTAGAACAATACCCATTTACCGACGACGTCAATGTTGTTGTTGCTGATTTCGGTGGTGTTAGATCTGATGCAGCCGTTATTGCCATTCGTGGTGGTATATTTACCATATTGGCTACTGAACATGACAAAACTTTGGGTGGTGATAATTTGGATTCTGAATTAATTGAATATTTTGCTCAAGACTTCCAAAAGAAAAATCAAGCTAACCCAAGAAAGAATGCTAGATCTTTAGCCAAATTGAGAGCCAATGCATCCATCACCAAAAAAACCTTATCTAATGCTACATCTGCCACCATTTCTATTGATTCTTTAGCTGATGGTTTTGACTATCACTTTTCAATCAACAGAATGAGATATGAATTGGTTACCAACAAAGTTTTTAGCAAGTTCTCTGCTTTCATCGAGGCTGTCATTTCCAAAGCTAATTTAGATTTATTAGATATCAATGCAGTTCTATTAACTGGTGGTGTTGCTTTCACTCCAAAGTTATCATCCAACTTAGAGTTCTTGTTCCCCGAATCTGTGGAAATTTTGGGTCCTCAAAATTCTGGTGCTTCCAATTATCCAAATGAATTATCTTCTTCTGGTGCTGCTTTGCAAGCTGGTTTATTAGGTGCTTACGATGCTGATGAATTAAAAGAAGCTTTACAACCAATTGTTGTCAACACCCCACATTTACCAAAAGCTATTGGTTTGGCTGGTGCTAACGGTGACTTCCTTCCAGTATTTTTACCAGAAACTTCATATCCAGTTCAAAAGAAAATTACTTTGAAATCTGCCTCTGGTGATTTATTAGTTGGTGTATACGAAGGTGAATCTTTTATTGAAGAAAAAACCATTGAACAAACTCCTGCTGAACAAGATGAAGATGACAGTGAAGAATGGTCTGATGAAGAACCTGAAATTGTCAGAGAAAAACATTACAAATTAGGTAACAAATTGATTGAACTAGGTGTCAAAGGTGTCACTAAAGGTCTTGAAATTACATTCAACATCAACAAAGACGGCAAATTAAAAGTTTCCGCTAAAGATTTGAAATCTGGTGCCGTCGTTAAGGGTGAATTATAATTTTGTCATCTGAAGTGTATAAATTTACAAACAAATAAATTCATTATAATCATATAAATTAAGCCAATTGTTAATACTATTATAAACTTTCTTCAGTAAAAGTAATGAAAATATGTGATATAAGTTACTTTTATTTCTTGTTATTCTATATTCTTTCAATTCAATAAACGTCTAATCACGATTTGGTAGCGCACTCCGAAAAAAATATCAGAAAGTTATCAATTTGAATTGACAAAAAAATCGATGGCCTTCCTCTATTACAAAAACATTCATAGAAGTATAACATAAATTAATGGATTTGAAGATGGTTCTTTGAGATAAGATTAAATAAAATTTTATCAGAACTAACATTCTTTGAGATAATATTATTTCCATTTGTTTCTATTCTTTCAAGTTAAATTTTGGAAAGCTATAAACTATTTTGAATACTAAATATATTTACATCAAAGTGAAGAATATTATGTTGGTTGATTTAAATGTAAAATGGCCCCAAGAGGACTTTGACAAGCCTATTACAAATGAAGGATTATCAAGCGTGAGAAAGACATTAGAAACATTACATGTCCTTGGCTATTCACATGTTGCTTTGAACTTTACAGTTAGTCATTCTCAAAAATTTCCAAATAGTTTAGATGTCATGAATCCGATGAAAATAACAGAAAGATTTGGTAAATTTATGAAAGAAACAAATATGAAAATATATTCCAGAGTTACATTGGTGATAGATGATCCATCTAAAGGTCAATCGATTTCTAAAATATCACAAGCCTACGATATTATTGCAGCAATGCCAATCAGTGAAAAAGGTTTAACATTAGCTACCACTGGTTTGGATATCGACCTCCTAACATTTGATTATGGAAACAGATTACCAACATTTTTGAAGCACAAAAGCATATGTAGTTGTGTCAGAAAGGGTATAAAATTGGAGATTGTTTATGGATATGCATTAAGAAACACCCAAATGAGAAGGCAATTTATTTCCAATGCCAGAAGCGTAATAAGAAGTTCAAGATCAAGAGGTATTGTTGTCAGCAGCGGAGCCGTGACCCCATTAGAGTGTAGAAACATTATTGGTGTTACGGCATTAATCAAATCAATGGGTCTTGAAAGTGATAAGTGTACAAAAGCTATGGGTGAATTGGCATCTTTAGTATTATTAAACGGTAGACTGAGAAATAAAAGCTATAAGCAGACAGTTGTTATAGGAGGAGAAATCAACGAAGATGTTGTCAATGATCTTGAAATCCACGATAGAAAGATCATCGAAACAAAGCGACAAATCAAAAACAATGATCAGTTCACCAGTAACAAGAAAATGAAGGTATAAAGCTGCATATTTTTTCATCATACTCAAATATATTTACACTGTATGTAAACATGTAGAAACCTATATAAGAATGTTTATGACAGGTTAAAGCCCAAAATTATCATTTATACCATACACAATGGACCATCGCCATAGATCTATGGTCCACAGACCATATAATATACACACTTGTCAAACGCTTTGTATTGCAGCAGGATTATTTACTAGAGTCTCGCACTGGTGACATTGTTGTGGCTGGTGACCTAGTGCAAAATGCACTCTTCTCATTATGGCCAAAATGTCAAGATCTTCAGATCTCAGAGCACAATCACTGGACACCTCTTCTTAAGTTTGCCTTTTTAAGTAATCTTAATGATCCCAAACTCTACAGAGCTTGAAGTTTTACGAACCAAACATTTTGCCCACTGTCGCCAGAATGTTAACTACGCACCATCAAAAAGTACCGTCTTTTCGATATTTTTAGGAAAAGTTACGAAAAAAATCAAAAAATACAACAGAAACGCACGCAATTCAAACCCTGTAAGTATACCGTTTTTGAACATTTCTTCTTTAGGTAAAAGATCTGTGAAAGATTCATGTTTGAAATTTCACTGCCAAAAGTGAAAAATTTTGATGTTGAAACTCATCACATACAACCAGAAGGTTGAACAACTCTGATGCCCAGCACTATCTGCTAAGTTTCTGTTTTTTTTCATGTGAAGTTCAATCTCACTGCAATAGTTAGGAGTTCAGTGGAATCAATTGTGATATCTACAGTATTTGAAAGTTTTTTTTTACTCAATTGAGTTAACTAATGGTTTTGTAGGCTTCATTGAACGGTCGAAATTTTTTGGTTTTGGTGTTTTCTAGTTACCTTAATTGCAACTGAACTAAAATAATTATATGAATCAATCATCGTATTCATGATATCTTTGATATGAATGCGTATCGTCACTTCTTATAATATATCCTTACAGCATTATAATTGTATATATATATATACATATATATATATATACATCCATTCTTACATTTATATATTTATATTTATATGTGTGTTCAAAAATTTGAATCTGAGACCATCCAACTATAACGTTCAGGCTCCATCACAATATAATATACTAGAAATTGAAAGAAAGTTGAAAATTATAGAATACATAGATTACTCGACGTGATATTTTATATTGAAAATATGCAAGAAAATTTGACGATTCCAAGTTCTCAGTTGCCCCAAATGAATTCTATTTGGTTGGACGAAGATCAAGAAGCTGAAAAGATTTATGGCATACAATCAGAGCAATTCATGCTCAATGATGAGGAAGCTCAGTTCGGTGTCACCATTGTAAATAGTGACAAACCATTACTGCAGAATAAAAATAATATCAAATTACCTGCTATTTTACAGACTAATGTGCATTCAAACAGAAAACTTCAACACAAAAAAAAAAAATCAAGTAATTTTTTGAAACTTTTCACTGGTAAAGATTCTTCAAATGTTTATGAATCAAAAAGTATTTCTACCCCATTTGATTTCAAGCACATCTCTCATGCTGGTGGTAATGTTCATGAACAACAAGAACAAACAGCAGAAAGCTCACAAAACTTGAATGTACCAAAGGAGCGTCCAATGTCTCAACAATTACAATCACCAATTCCTAGCCATTCAAGATCGTTAAGTAAAGCGTTCGTTACAGAATCTATTCCGGTCAATAAGCAAGAACGTTTTTCAAGATATGCAAAATCTCAACGATTATCGGGTAGTTCTTCAAATTATGGGAATCGTACATCTGCTACAACACCTGACTCTGAAAGAGTCATGTCTGTCTCGACTATGGGCACATCAATTTTATCAGAAGCATATTGCCCCAATACTTCCACCTTAAATAATATTGAAAAAAAATATGCTTTGAGACATATTGCCACAAAATCAGATACAAGTGAATTATCTTTAGACTTTTTAAGAGACTATACATTTCCATCAGTCTTGAAGGAAGAAGTTGATGATTTCAAGAATAGAAATAATGACGATCTTGCCTCAAATGCTAATTCACAAGCAGTACTCCAGAATTTAGAAAAAAAATTGGAAAAGAACTTGATTTTATCGTCACCGAAATCGAATAAACAGAGATCCAATTCAGATCCCACCATTCCTTCCCCTCAGCTTGAACACAAATGGTTTGAAAATAGTTCAAGTCCTAGGAAATCACTAGACGATGACGTTATTATGTACTATCTGGCCCCAAGTGGCGTGGACTCTCCAATGTGTCGTTAGTTTTAATTACTACGCACAATTCAATTTTTCATTTTATTATTTTGACACATAAATTTAGAACTTTGAAACTCTGAACATTCGTTATACAAAGGCTTCTTTGTTTGTGTATCAAAAATGATATATTACATCATGTGGACTATTTTTCCCTATCTTTATGCATTAAAATAGTTCATAATTTTACGATCCTTTCTTTTTGTTAAACTAAGATTATGAAGTTATCGATTTTACAATTTTTCATATCATCTTTGACACTTAGAGCCTTTTCAATTATTCATTCGCTTAGCATTATTACATAAAAATTTATCATATGAAGTTTAATGTCATATTACAAACAGTACTTTAGTATATAGATTACATGTCATCAAGCAAAATTATAATCTTTTTAGTAAGTTAATTTACAGCTTATTTGCTATAAGAAAAATTTGCGAGAAATTTTTTTTGATGTAACTATCTATGTATATGTATTCAACTATAGGTTTCATATAACCCAAATGCGATGATAGAAATTGGCACAAAAATAAATAAAATATTACATCTAATCATATTGTTGAGCATAACAAATAGTATCATTTCACCAAAACAAAAGCTGGAAAAATATTGAATGACATTCAAGTTATTATGCGAGGCATTGAAAAATGGAATAAAGTGAAATAGCCAGCCTAATAATAGTTCCTTTGTAAATTCATTTGAAATAAAGGTTGGAATACATCCAGTATTCTTAGTTGGATTCCAGGGATTCCACGTTAAAACATTCTTAATAAGAATAACAATTGCCATAATAACTGAAACTATGGAACTTAACCAAATTAGACTCGAAAAACAAAAATCTTTTACGTGGAACGGCCAACTTGAAGGTGAAGTTGTACATTCTACATCCCAATTTTTTATATGAGAATTGAATTTAAAACTTCTTCTGATATATTCTGTCATAAGTTGAAACTTGTAAAAAAAGGCTCTACTATTGTTCTCACTTTTAAAAATATAATTACCTTTAAAATCTTTCATTGAATATTCAACATCTACTATTTCAAAGTAAGATCTATCAACATTTGGAGGGTCTATGCATAACACTTCCTGATTATTGGATCCCCAAGCAGGTAATCTGATATCATGGCTAATCATTGTGCATGAGTGACCGATGTTCTTTAAACTAATTACAGAATGAGGCAATGCTATTGGATTTTTGTTTGTTTGCCCTAAAACGTGAATTCTCCATAATTCATCGGTATCACCCTTATAATTTGAATCCCCTGTGCAGGAAACTTCAAATGTATACTCTTCTTCGCTAACAGGGGGCTTGGAAGTAGATCCTCTTAAAAGTTTACCTGTATTGCGGTGTCTTAGTCTAATTTCATCAAAGTTTGAAACTGCAACAGATCTGTTGACATAATCAAAGGTTGAAAACTTGTGCTCAACGATCCATTCATTATTCAAGTCATCTTCTCTGCTAGACAACGAGATCAATTGTTCTCCTGAACCAGATGGATAATTAGTTTCCTCAGAATGCAAATAACCCCCCAGTGATTCAAGGTGACTAATTTTTATAATTGAACCATAATAGAGGTTATCTGTAAAATCTATGCCATTTCTTAAGTATGATTTGAAATCTGTAGACATGTATTGAGAAGAATTAATATCATCATTTTGAAAATTTTCAACAAAGATTAAGTTATCGAAGAAAAATATTAGCAGAGGAGTAAATATAATGAAAATAATTTGCAGCATGGTAACTTTGAACACAAATTTATCAGTTAGCGTAACATCACTAATAAAGTCCCAAAATTCAATTAATGAGATTACTATCACCCATAGGTAAGTGAAAAAAGAGATATATTTAGTGGAGATAGATAACCCCAAAGTAATACCTACCGTTATTATATATGTTAACCAGTATTTGCTAAAAGGTTTAAATACTTTAGCACTTCGCCAAGCAAAAAAAGCAATGGAATTGACCAACCAATTTAAAGGAAACTCTGATACAGTAAATGCGGTTGTTTGAAACAATTTCAAACTTGATATTGATAGAATTGTTATGACAGAAATTAGCAACGATAAATTTACTCGTCTCAATGTTAAATAGATGAAACTCAAAAACAAAGAGCTTATAGCTAAAGTCGCTTTTCTCAATACCAACAAATTGTCTGGGAAGTATGAATATAACTGAACAGGAAATGGACCTATCACTGTTAGAAAAAACGTCTTGTTTCTGTAGGTATTTACGAAGTTGATGAAATCAAGCTCAATTTCGCTCGTATCTACATTGTGTATATGCTTTGAACTTATAACATAATAATAAAATGTAATTGAAATCATTATAGAAACCAAAATGTCAATAGGTTTTAACTTTCCAATCGGTGTTCTACAGACGTAATCGTATCTTCTATAACAATGATAAGGACCATTTTGGTGAATGATATCGTCAGTATTTACCTTTTTTGAAGTGACCGTAGGCTCGACCATTGGTAAATATATAAATTGGAATTTTAATTATGTTTTCTTGATCTATTTTACAAAAATTTACAGTGTGTTTTTAGAATCATGAAAAGAAAATGAGCTGACTTCGAATGGCCATCATTATTTAAAAACTTTACAGCTATTATCAAGAATAAATTCATGTTAAGTATTTATTGTTTTATAATTTAAACATAACGAATATTTTCACCTTGAAAGGTTAAGGCTGAAAAAAACTGAAAATTTGAAATAATAGAAATCGATGCTCTAAGAATAAAATAAAAAGAACTGTTGAAGATTGCATTTTGACATAATATATCTCATGATTACACAAGAAAGAAGTGCTGCTAAATACTTTGGTTAAACTTTTTGATTCAGTTATAAAGATATTAAAACGACATACTGTGAACTTTAGGATATATATCGTTGTTGAATTAATTTCTACATAGATAAATTAACGTTAATTTTTCAGATAAATAAAACTATCTTCAAGGAAAACACAAAGCTGTTTATTTTGGTAATCGATACAAATATTGTCAACTATTAATAAAAATAACGTCATAGTATACTTTTTCAATAATAGTTTTTTTCAAAATATTATCTTTGGGCTGATATCTGTCATCGAAGATTAGCTTATATTGTAAAGGGTTTAGATTTACAAAATATTTGAAAATGGCAAACAAATCAAGACCAAAAAAAGTTAAGGCACCTTATAGAAAGTACGTCGGTGGCCAGGGTTTTGTTCGTGTTGTTGAGTTTAGTTCAGTGAATTGCAACAGCTATTCTCAAGGAATCTCTTATAATGAACAATTAGATACATTAAATCAGCAAGATACATTTTCAGATGGATATGATAGTGAAGGTGACCCAACAGTTTCATCCAAAAAAAAGAAAAACAAGACATCTTCGTTCAGAAAAACAGCGAATCAGAAAAAACTAGCTAATGAGTCCAAATCTGCTGGTGATCTGCTGAAAAATATGCAATTATTACAGTTGAATGTTGATCCCATGAGTTTACCATTAGAAATTCAAAAAATGATTATTGAATTTTGTGATAAAGTTGATGTGAATTTTTTGCTAGTATGTAAAATATGGTATTGGATCTGTTTGCCTTATATATATGACACTCCTACATTGACAAGCAAGAATTTTAATAAATTTGTTGATACCTTAATTTTAAACAAGAAAAGAAAATTCGGTGATTATGTTACATCGCTTGATTTATCAACCATTATGCAAAGTGGCAAAAATTCATTTGTATCTAAACTACTTCGACGTTGCTCATTCAATCTTAAAGGTTTTACTGCCCCACAAACAAGTTTTGGATACGCTCCTTTAATTTCTTTAAAATCATGTCATCGACTACAATATTTAGATTTGGGCTTAGTATCAGAAACTGTAAAATTGAAAGATTTGTTTTCTGCTATAAGCAATTTTAAAGAATTGACACATTTATCTTTTCCTCGAAGTTCAATTGATTGTGAAGGATTTGAAGATTTCGAATGGCCTTCAAATTTGAAATATGTTAAACTTAGTGGTGGAATTACAAACGAATTTGTTAGAGGAACACAATGGCCTAGAACCATAACTACATTAGAATTTTCTTTCTGTCCTAAAGTTGATGAGCATGCAGTTTATACAGTTTTAGCACAAATTGGTGACAATTTGAAACATTTACTGTTTCATTATCCCATGCCTGGTTTACAGACCAATTCTCTTGACTACGTGTTCCGCTATTGTTCAAATTTGATATCTGTCCAATTAATGGTGGATTATTGTTCTAAATGGGCTTTTACTGAATACATGCTGGCACCATTGATCTATAAAAGACCTTTAAGAACTATCTACTTGGAATGTAGTGGTTCTTTGGGTTTAGCATCCAAAATTCATCCAGATGATTTTACAATTGCATTGATGGAATCAAGACTTCCGTGTCTAAAAAATATATCAGTTTCATCCAGACTTGGTTGGAATATGCATAGTGATGATGTGGAGGATCTTGTATCTGTACTTGAAGAACAAGAAGGTGGTTTGTATTTGAACTACTAAGTTTTGTACTTATCCGGAATAAGTCTTAGTTTATATAATTTACCTAGCATCGTATATAATTGAGTAAAAATATAATCATATGTGAGTTATGTGAATTCGTCTATACAAACTTTATTTATTGATAAAAGGATTTAATGCGTATGTGTATATTAGTATATATACTTATTTCCATAAATATAATAGGTAAAGATTTTTTTGTTTATTTACATGATCCTCACGAATAACATATTATGTGATTTTCTTTTTATTATTTACAATTAGCCTTTGGAACATTATTTATCTTTGTTTCTTTGTTCAGCCCTGTATTTTGCTATATTTTCTTTTCTATGTCTTTCACCACCAAAAAAAGATTTCTTACCTTTCTTAATCTCTTTTATATCTTCACCATTTTTCATTTTCTCTAATTGCAGTAAGATATATTTACGTTGTTGAACAGAAACACCTTTCTCTTTCAATACATTAGAATCCCAATTTATCAAGTTATCCCAGTTATTTTCGTATGTGTCTGCTAACTCACCACAATTTCTGCCAATACCATCCAAAAATGTTCTGACATCAGGAATTTTTTGTGTTGGTTTGATTGATGACTTTTGTAAAAGTTTGCTAGAATATAGAAAGGGTCTTCCCACTGAAAGAAATCTGCGTGAGATCATTGCGCAATTCGTCAATAAGCTGAGTTGTTAATGTGTGTATTTCGAGATGTTCGATTATATATTTCAGCAACAACGAAAACTCTGACTAATCACTATCCATGGAACATATATGTCCTGATGAAATGTTTGATATATCACCACAACTTTACATAGCTTTTGTTGTTTCTTGAAAGTAACAAAGATGCTTTGTTCAATTTTTTTTTTTCACTTTTGGTAAAAGGGAAGAAGCTAGTTTTTCTAATTTTTTCAGTATGGTGGTAATTTTAACAATCAAGAATACAATTTTGAACAAAGATACATAAAATAAGATAAACAATGAACGTTAAGAAAACATGTACATATGAAGTATTTCCTCAATCAGTACATGTCTGTAGGAAAAGCTGTTAAACACAAAGAATAAAGCAACAAAGATCAAAGACAATGGACACACCATTAGATGAATTGCAATGGAAATCTCCTGAATGGATTCAAGCGTTTGGTCTTCACACTAACAATGTATTAGATTATTTCTCAGAGTCCCCATTTTTCAATAAAGTATCAAACAATCAAGTTATTAGAATGCAAAAACCATTCTCCCAAGTACCAGCTCCGCAACAGCAGCAGCAGCAGCAGCAGCAGCGGGAGACAGAACAACAAGATGCAAACAGATCGGATGATATTGATAAAAATAATGATAATATGGACATTGATGAATCTAATAAAGAAGATATGCAGTCGCTTTCACAAATGCAATCACAAATAGATATATTCAAATCTTCAATTGACGATCATTCTCAAGATCAAGAATTTGATTATGTTGAACCTAATCGTAGAGAAATTTTGAAAAAATATCCATCACAAGCAATATTAGAGAGAGAGTTGTCTAAATTAAATGGTTTAGAGTACGTATTAGCTTATGTAAGGGAGCCAGATTTCTGGATAATAAAGAAACAAAATCGTGTGAGTCCCGAAGTAACCGAGACGCTACAAGCATACTATATCATTGGGGCCAACGTTTATCAGTCACCAACATCATTCAATATAATTCAAAGCAGACTGTTGTCAGCCAGTTATCATATATCATCAATGCTACAGAATTTGCATAAGATGACCATGTTTGAACCTTCTCAAGGTGTTCAAATAAAGCCAACACAAGAAATAATTACAAGCACAAATAATGAAATTCCGATCACAAACCTAACACCAAATAACAAAACCACTGTTAATACAAATTCAAATTCTGTAACGAATGGTATAAATAGTGTAGGGAGCATGAACACATCAAAAACTGTTGGTATTGCTTCGATGAACACAGCAATGGGCACAACTCGTTTTGATCCTAATCAACGTGAGCTTTTGTCTAAAGAGATGATGGACACATTATTAGCAATTAGCATCAAATCAACCCCAGAATATATATAAAAAATCGTTTGTAGTTAATCAATAAGATAATTGTTTATATAAATGCTGCACCCAAATGTTCAAATCACTCTTATTATTTTTTTTATGTTTTAGTACCATTCATTACTTTTCGAACAATGATTGAATTCTTGTGAGACGTCAAATTTCTTCAAGGAAGCCAAAAAAAATTTCATGTTGGAAATTTTTGAAATGTTGAAATAAAATTTAGCAACAACAGAATAATAAAGATCTTTGAGGATTTAAACACAATTGTGGAACTTGATAAGAGTTATTGGAAGAGTTTATAAATTAGAGATCAGAAAGTAATTGAAAAGATTATCTTCTGGTTAGTCGTAATCTTGAAGTTGTTTTTATTAAAATTCAAAAAAATAACAAGATAGATAAAGAGGATTATAAAGGTTTTACAGAAACAAAATTGTAGTCGCACTCAAAACAGGGCAAATAGATAAGACAAAATATAGACAGCATGCAGTTACTAAGTAGTTTTATTACTTTGCTTGTATTTTTCAGCATGGTATTGGGTTCTGAAGATCCAAAAATCACACACAAAGTTTATTTCGATATTCAATCCGGAGATAAACCATTGGGACGTATAATAATGGGTCTGTATGGTGAAGTTGTTCCTAAGACTGTTGAAAATTTTTATGAATTGACTATATCTGAGGATCCAAAAATGGGTTATATCAATTCTATTTTCCACCGTGTTATTCCAAACTTTATGATTCAAGGTGGTGATTTCACTCACGGTACTGGTATTGGTGGTAAATCCATCTATGGTAACACTTTTGAGGATGAGAACTTTGACATTAAACATGATAAACCAGGTAGATTATCCATGGCTAATAGAGGTCCAAATACCAATGGTTCTCAATTCTTTATTACCACTGTCAAGACACCATGGTTAGATGGTCGTCATGTTGTTTTTGGTGAAGTAATTGAAGGTATGGATATTGTTTCTCAAATCGAAACTGTTGCAACTAACAGGAGAGATAGTCCATTGGAACCAATCAAAATTGTCGGTAGTGGTGAGCTTGAGACAGTCCCACTTGAAAAAGAAAATATCATCGAACATGATGAATTATAATTCAAAAAAAAATAAAATAGAAAACTTTAAATAAGTATATGAACACCCTTTTATACACATATATTACATATATATAAACAAAACCACTTGTGTACATATATTTAGATAACCTCTGAATAGCAACAATAACCATTCATGTACGATGAGGTACAGATAATTTAAACAAGGTAAATGTTGAGATTCATCTGTTATATCTACGCATTTCATTGTTCTAAATAGTGTAAGATTTTGTTTTTGATTACAATTTCTAGTAAGTAAATAACGATAAACTCCCATTGACATCTTTCCTATATGCAAGTGCAAACTCCTTCATGAAAGGTAACAGATCCAACGTCATATCAATTTCCTAGATATGACATTTCACTTCACCTTTTCATCATTTTGTATCGCATGAGCTGTCTTTTTTAACTGTTAACGAACAATTTCCAATAGTGAAATGGAAAGTGAAAAACTTCTAGTCAAGATGTTTTGTAATATATTGATGGTTAAAGGTGATGTTAATGTGATACGAGAAGATTTCAACTTTCTAATATAATAAATTCATTTCTACAGCTTATTTGAAATTTTATCTTAATGGTGTTTTTGCATTGTAGAAACTGGGCAGAGTAATTAACAATATAAATCAAACGTTTGATCAAGATTGAAAAAATGAACTTCATTATTTTCTTAATTACTGCATTTCTAAGTTTCAGATTGACAGCTGCAGAAGTTGATCCTGCTATTACTCAAAAAGTTTATTTTGATATTCAACACGCTGATAAAGATGTTGGTCGTATAGTAATTGGTCTGTACGGTGATGTTGTGCCAAAAACAGCTAAGAATTTCTATCAGTTGGCCACTTCCAAAGATCCAACATTCGGTTACGTTGGCTCTATCTTTCATCGAGTAATTGATGATTTCATGATCCAAGGTGGTGATTTCGAGACCGGCAGAGGTGTCGGTGGTAAATCCATTTATGGCAAAAAGTTCAAAGATGAGAATTTCAAGTTGACACATTCACGTCCAGGTAAACTATCAATGGCAAATGCAGGACCAGACACCAACGGTTCTCAATTCTTTATAACCACCATAAAGACCCCATGGTTGGACGGTCGCCACGTTGTCTTCGGTGAAGTTATTAAAGGGATGGATGTCGTTGACTACATCCAAAAAGTCAAGAAGGATGCAAGAGACAGACCAATTCAAGACGTGAAAATTCATGCTTGCGGTGAATATTTCAACTGAGGAAGCCTTCCAAGCTTTGCAAGCCTCGCGAGCGTCATCGTCGACAGAGGACTCAGAAAACCCCACCAAAAACTAAAGCAGTATCTTTGGCATCGCTATATATCACTCTACATATACATTTACACTGCATATCCAGTTATATAAATAAATACAAATCCAATTGCAATAGAAGTTTGCTGTCGTTGAATGCCACTGTCCAGCTGTCGCCAGTAATATCACACTGTACGTGCTGTTGGTGTTACCCCCCCTGCTTTTCCACACTGTTTAAGTTCGAATTTTGGCGCCGAGAGTGAAAAAAATCTTTTCGAATATAAAAAGATGTAAAATGAAACAGGTAAACAATTGATTCTTGTATAGGAAAATATCTAAACATCTTTTGTATTAGAGCAGGTTAGAACCTATATGAGAGGTGGGTCTTTATAGAATTGTTAGTCTAAGGTCATTTATTTGCTAAGTCGTTGTGAGTGTTTTTTTTTAAAAAATTGACGTGACGAGAAGCCCAAAGATATAAAGGCAAAGACAAAGGTAAAAAGCAGAACTCAAAAATAAAAGACAGCATAAAAAAAGGATTATGGATATCAGAGGAAGAAAAATGAGAAAGCCACCTGCTTGTGTGCAGTGTCGTAGGCGTAAGATCGGTTGCGATCGTATCAAACCTGTGTGTGGTAATTGTAATAAATCTGGCAAGTATGATTGTTTTTTTCCTGATGTTCCAGGTATGTACACTCCTTCAGTTTCGAACTATGAGCGTAAAACCACACCAAAAGTGACCAAAGCTCAAATCGCCTTGGATCACCATGTCCGTGAAACGCTTTTGAATAAGAATGAACAGCAACTGGGTCTGAAGGCTTTAGAACAGATGAGAGATTACAATACCAGATTGCAGTTATTAAATGCTCAAGGTAGATTGTTTGATCAAAATGTAGTTGGTCAGAATAATTTCGGCAATGGAATGAGTAATTTCAATGACAGTAACTACAATAATGGTTTAAATAATATGAACAACAGCCCATATGTTCCTGCTGGATATGAAGATTATCAGTTGTTAATGAGTTACTATGGTACACCAGCAGAATTTGATTTGATGAAATCACGCTACTCACAAGAAGAAATTCTACTCAAAGAAATGGAATTTCTAGAGTTGGAATTAGTGGATTTAGCAAATTTATATAAAGAAAACAGAAGGCTAGGTAAAGCAAATGAAAACATGAAAAGAAATCGTGATCAAAAGATTTTTAGCTCTAAAGAAATCAATGAAGATGAAGAAGTTTTTAATCGTTTAACAGAACAATCAATCAAACAAGCTCAGCTTTTAGCCCAATCTTCTTCAAATGATAGTTCCAATTTGAATAATACAGATACCATTATTGAGAATAATAATAATGGTAAAAATGATGTAAATAATAAAAATGATAAAAGTATTAATAAAGATAATAAGGAAGTTGGGCATGATAACGATGAAATTGCAGTTGGAGATCTGATCAATAATTCTGTTGATAAGTTTAAAGTAATCAACCCAGAATTTTTGAATAATAATGAAATGTTTTTGATTTGTAATGAAATTTGTGTGATAAATGGTGTCAATGATGTTTCGCCATTAAATGACAATAGAAATAGAATTTTTGATAAACCCTTTTTGATTTATCGTGATAGACATTTGACGAGATTCTATAATAAGCTCCATGAATTAAATAATACACATTTTAAAAAAGAATTTGAAGATTGGAAAGAAATCAGATCGATAGAATCATATTTGGATAAATCTATAACAACCATTAAATTGCCAGAACGTTTTCTGATTCAAGATATGATAAACAAGTACACTGATTTGGTTCAAGTATCTGCATCGATGATTCCAGTTTTAAAATCCAAAAATGAACTATTATCTTCAATTGAACAATTATTTTCATCTGCAACACAGTTTGTTGTAGCAGCTCAATCCGTAGATAATTTACTGAGCTTGTTCAACATCAACATGTGTTTATTACTAACGTTTGAATCGCTTTCTTCCACAGTTTTGATTCCTTTAAGGGAAGAAGAATTGAAAAATTATGAAGAACTATCAAATTGGGTCCCAACTTTAAAAGCTAATATGGAATACACAAAAACTGAATTAGAATCTAGAAAGACCTACGAGTCAATGGAAGTGTTGAAAGCCATTTCTTTATACAAGTTTTACAGGATGGTTGATTCTAGTTATAACAATATGGTAGATTTTGATGAAGATATATTTTTAGCCAGAAAATTGGCATTAAATTATGAATCAAAAAATGCGGAGGCCATTATTCTATGGAATTTTATATTCAAGAACTATTGCATAAGACATTTGTTTAGGGGTGAGACTCCTAGTTTAGTAGCAGGTCCAGAATTAAACTCTTCCATTGTTATCGACCCCTTACTGGCCAACAATATACCATTACTTGGTTTTCAAATGGAATTTGTATCCTACTTACATTCTAACGACTCGATTATATCAATGGAAAAGTTAAAATTATTAAAGCAAACCTACAAATTCAAACTGGTTGAAGCAAACAAGAGAGGGTCTGATACAGCTTCAATTCTTCAAAATGTAATTGACTCTACAATTTATCGTAATTGTATTCTGTTGCTTGATTATTACATGGTCATTCAATATGAATCACTAGGAGAGCTGGCGCTGTTTGAGAATACGATGAATGAATTTTTGAAGTTAGTTCAGGAAAGTTTATTTTATGCTTTCTCAAATTTGGCAAACTTAAAGTTTGCAGGTTTTGAATTTTTATTTTCAAACTTTTCATTTATTTTATTGGATAATATTTGTCATATGACATTAAGTTGTTATCAGCGTGCTGCTTATGCCTATGCTAATACAAGTGAGGAAACAGATAAATCTAAACGAGATGTTCTAAAAACTCAAAAAGACACTTTGAAATTATTTTTATATAAGTTGATGATGTTACTAAAAGATTATAGGAAAAATCTGAAATACGTAGATCCAAACATCAGTGGCATTTTATCAAAAATTGACATATTTGCAGAGTATATGGAAAACGAGGATTCAATTAAAGATAGAGATCAAGATGAATTTTCGGATGTTTTATCAAAACTTGAGATAACGAGCTTAGAAAACATTAGTACAAAAGTAACCAGCATATCTGAATCATTGATAAAATCTGATTTCTATGAGAATAGAGAAAAGTTTATTCCAAAAGATTCAGTAACTTTAGGTATAACCAAGGAAAATTATAACAAAATTTTGACCGCATTTCTTCCTTAAGATAGTAATTAGTTTTCTAAATAAAATTAAAGTAATAATAATCTATTTAATTATTATTTTTTGTAACCTACTCATTATGTAATTACTAGGTAGAATATCAAGAATATTTTAAATTTAGGTAGCAAAGATATCTTTCCCAATAAATTTTTTGCTTAAGAGTGTCATCATTCAAATAGGTCAAAGCCTTTAGTATTTTTTTTAATTACAAAACGTTAAAAAACAGAATTAATTTTACAAAATTTAATATATCAAAGATGTAAAATTGATCTTTGCATTCAAGGTCAATTCATCTAATAAATTTGGAAGTTGTAACATTTACTCAATTAGAACCTAGAGCAAAGCTTACAACACTGAGGTATTACAAAGGAAAAAGCATTTGTTGCATCAGATCTCAATAGCTCCCTAGAATATTATAGCTTATATGTTTAAAATAGGAATTTTTACAAGCAAGGCTTCACTGGTAAGTGTTTCAGTCAGATTTTCCTATTTTCGAAGAAATTTAACCAGTAATTCGACAGTAATTTCCGATTTTCTAATCAAAAGACAAGGAACTGGGAATGGACCTTTTGTTGATTTGCCAGAATTCGAAAAATTGGCTGACTCATTGATAATAAAGCTGCCTGCCTTCAGTTCATTATATGGAAAAGTAGATAATATTAGTGTTATGAGCACAGATCGCAAGAAGTTTTATGAGAATATGATTGTAAGGGATTACTGTGATAAAATTAAAATGGAAAAACTTAGTACTAATGAATCTCCAGTAAATCTGATAATGAATTCACCACTACCTTCATCCAATCTTCAAATCTTAAATTTCAATGATTACAACAGTGGCATCATCATTCCAAATATAGATAGTGATTTATTATGTTTTTCTGGTGATTTGAGCAGGAATCGGGAAACTAATGAAATAATTGGATATGGATTAATCGCTATAACAGGCCAAGGCCCCATTTATAAATTGAATTTAGAGAAAGACCAAAGTGTGAATGTCTTATTTGAAAGTATTGTTGCTTATGAGAAGAACGTGAAAGTTTATCGGAAGCCACTAGTTCCAAATTATTCACAAAAGCGTAATCCCATCAGCAGAATCAATAATTTCTTTCGTGGCACAAGAATTGATAAACAGTTAAATGAATTATCACTCTTCAAGAAAGAAAAGGACTATTTTCAACTAATGGGACCAGGTTCTGTTTATTTGCAAGGGTCTTATGTCCTCTAATATAATCGTCAATATTCTTTTAATCATGTATATACTTTATAAAGTTGTCTATAAAAATAAACCTTCAACAAATCGCAAAATATCCTAATTTCAATATCGGAGTTCATTTATAATTAATTATGATCATGGTTAATAAATTACAAACAATGAGAAATTGATCTGTTCTATGCCCATTATTTCAAAACTATCTCGTCAGTGGCTTTAGAAAAAGGAACCAAAACTATACCCAATAAATGCACCTAAGTATGAACCAACAATAATCGGGATGGGCCAAACTTGCCAATCTCTGTCCCAGTCAAGAGGAATGACTATACAACTGAGCCATCCACCTAAGATAATAAAAATGAAATACTTCTTCCAAATTCCAACTTTGAAATTGCAATTGAAAACTGAATAAATAGCAGGATATGCTAAAGATGTAAAATGTATCGATAGTAATAACGTCTTCTTGACGTTTTCTATTAGAGGTGCGCCAAATAAAATTATACCTATCATTACAGGTAGACTGAAAGCGATAGCTGCTGCAATTGAAATAAAAACTAGAGAAATGTTAATTTTTAATCTTTTGTTACCATACACTGTAAATCTATTGAATTGTAGTATTAGATACAAAACTTGTGTTGGTATCAATCCGAATAACAACCTTATTGTATCAAAGTTATCAGAAAGATAGATGTAATAGTATAACAATGCCAACAAATGAACTGGTACTGTAAATATCGTACGCATCACAAATACTGGTGGATTTTCGTAATCCTTGTCTTTCTTCTTGTTTCCATGTTGAGTAACAGTCGTATCATCAGAAAACGTTACACTTTTCTTCTTTGTTGCATTATTCCTTTTCTTCACTGGCATTATTATTTACTCAATTGTTGTTGTTCAGTTTATTTAAAGTCTGTGCTCCTGCTTAATTAATTCATCAAAACGTTTTAAATATGCAGAATCTATAATATATATAATATATTGTATAATCCAGTTCCTGTTCTCAATATTATGAGTCTGTGAAATTAAACTTAGTCAAGTCAGTGTTTTATTTAAAAATCAGAAGTGAAGTTCAAATTTGCTAATTTCGATACGCTGGGCGAGTTCAATTGAAAACATCTTTTAAAGAATAGTAACAACTATATAAAGGGATCTTTGAAAGTTGTTAGAGTGAAATCAAACAACAATTGTATGTTTTCTTATTATGAAAATGCTATTTATTTTATTACGTACATTACATTTATTTATATTTACTATTTTCTTCGATTTTCAATGATGGCATAGATTGTCTATTAATATAAGCATCTTCAAATTGATAAGATTGGTACCAGAATGAACAACAACTCTAGTCTCTGGAGCATAACGTTCGTAAAGAGAATTCGATATTTATAATATCTCTCCATGCCTCAAAGTGTGCATTTCTCCCGGCTTTTTGAGCTATACGTTTTCTTTTATTAATTGACAGGTTACTGTATCTTCTGATTAACTCAAAGTCCAGTAATGGCCTAGTCATGTTTGTTAGTTGATAGTACTCATTTGAAAGTCTTTCCATTCTTGGATTTAGACCAGCAACATGGACTTCCGCATCTATAATTTGTTGTTGGATAACATATAATCTTCTGAAACTGTCTTCTGATAAAGGCAATACTTTGAAGATGGAACCATCTACGTTGGCACCAATAGTCTGGAAGATTGCTGATTTGGTGTTAGTTGTTACCGAAAACTCATCATTTGCTGGCAACATTTTCATGCAAGTATTAGTAGAGTGTATATTGAAACTTGAATAGTGCGAAAGTCTTTGCCCTGATAAAGAGTTAGGTTCATCAGGCGAATACTTCAATATGTGCAGAATATCATCGCTATCAGTAACTGCAAAGTAAATCTCACCATTTCTTACCAGGAAATCCAAAGACATAGTTTTGAATTTAGAAACGCTTCTACCTAAAAGTATCATTCTATATGGTTCTGCGTCAAACCCTACAAATTGGAAACCTTGCATTGAATCTCCTACAATCAAAAGATTACCAAACGATTTAATGTCTGACACAAATACTGGAACGTCATGAAAAGCAACAGGAACGACAGATTCATCTTCTTGTATATCTCTCACTAATAACTTTTGACTCTGATTAATAATAAATCTACCACTAATGTCACAAACATTATTCACTGTACCCTTAATCTGTTCATGAAAAACATCTTTAAATTTGTAATTTGTGTCTGGTTTACCTGGTTCCGGAACAACTTCATTAGTATTATAGATATAGAAAGAACCACTTGGTGGTAAATCCTCTGTTCCAACATGGGATACACTAACAACAATGAGCTCTTTTTTGAAGTTGGTTTTAGAGTTCAATTGAATTATCATGGTTCGAATATCATTTATTATCGTATTTGATTCATAATCCTTTTTATCAATTACATTCCAAGTTTTTGGATTTACTAATAGAATTCCACTTTGATAACTCGTGGCATGAGGACCTTTAGAACTTGAGCCTACTAATTTTTCACCGTCTTCACCAACAGCGTCATATTGAATCTCTCTTGCATATGAAACAATATACATATTGGAACCTTCATGGAACGCTATACTAGTTAAAGTCATATAATCTTCTATTGTATCGCTTAATGAAACTTTCAACAAAGGTAACTTGTTACCATAGTACATGTTTTTTAAATGTAGCGTGTAAACTCTCGCATTTTTAATGTCATCTACACACATGACAGAGGTTTTACCCCATGGACACATCGAAACCAAAGGTATGTTTGCAAATTTAAACAGTCTTGGGACAGAGTCATCTTCTTTTAGCAATATGTACGGTACACTACCAGTTATGAATATAGAAGAATAACCGTTATAATTTGGAATGTAGTGCATGATTCTTTCGAATGAACTCACACCTTTAGCGTAAGCATTTTCTGGGGCACCAGAAATGGATAAGTTATTTCTAGAAACATTACGGTGAAATCTGCTATGTCTTCTAAGCGATTTCTTGTACTGATAAATTTCACCTCCAAACGTAAGTATTGTTAAGTATTCTTCTTTGTTATTCTTACCCAATTTATTTATCATAACTTGTTTGATCTGAGGATCAGGGATAACTTCAAGTGGTAGCTGATAAGTACTAATGTATAATGTTTCATCTAGCTGATCAACACCATTCAATTGGAATATTCTATCATGATGATTTCTTGGAAAAAATATAATTTGGTTATCAGCTGTTACAAATGTAAACAACAATTCTTCACTCTCTGTATTTTTGAGGCCAGGTAAGTATTCATTACACATATTACTTTTTAAAATAACACCGGATGTTAAAACCATTTCAGGTAACACCTCTGGCAAATCTATTCTGAACAATTTCCTCTTCCTTGTGCTTTCTAATTCATACAATTTGATATCACCTCTTGATAAAGTAATTAAAATGTATGGGTCTAATACTGTAACATTTACAACTTCAAATTCAAAATTCATAGTTGTTAAACGACGAAAATTGGTATCATAAAGATACAAATGATTCGTAGTCACCTGAACAATACGCTTATCTTCACCAAACATGGATACATAAACGGTGGTCGAGTCTCTTCTAAATCTACCTTCTTGATAAAGTTCAAAACCTTTTGAAGATTGATAAATTGCACTTTTATTATTTTTTGAATCTGTAGTGACTAAATATTTATCTTGCGACTTGAATTTTAAATTCCAAATTTGGGTTACACTTATGAACTTTAAAGCCAGTTCAATATTAGGTTGAACACCAGGTTGCACAACTGTTAAATGGGATCCTGTGTTATTACCAGAAGTAGCTACAATAGAGTACTCGCCTGAATTTGGATTCGGTAAACCTTTGATCGTTTTTTCAACCGAAGATGTTTTACCGATAGTCATTGATACCATCGGTCCAATGTTTTTGAAAGAGGATAGCAATTCTATATCAAAGGGTTGAATAGTTTCAATTTTATGATTATTAGACTTAACCTGATTTTTCTCTTCTGTCTCATGACTATATAAATCATCATCATCATCATCTGCATAAATTTCTTCCTTAGATGTGGTATCTATTTCCTCCTTCTTCGAATTAATAGCCGCTTGTAAATTGTTCAATCTTAAAAGTAAAGCATCACCCGATTGATATCCTATAAATAAATCGGTGTAACTTTTCTTTTCATCATTTTTAATTCCTGTGATACATTTGGGATTTGAATTTTCCTTTAAAACGTCATTTACAATTGGAAGTTTATTTATGTCAAAACTTGTTAATAATCTGCCTTCTAGGCTGACTTGTATCATATATATATTATTCTTGTCATCAAAAATTAGTATAGTATTTTTTTTGTTTCTTTCAAGCATTTCAAACGTTCCAGATATGTTGATAAATTTAACAAATTTATTCAATACAATATTTTCTTTTGATTTATCTATTATTCTACCTTTTTTCAAGTTCGACTTCTTTTGAAATTGGTTCAGAGCAATCATTGATTGCACCACGCCTGTGTGATCTACATAGGCAATTTCATTTACACCAACTATGACACTACCATTTTCAGATGGCACAATAGTATGTAATTCATATGGAAGCTCTGAAACATGACCAATTACAGTAGTATCAATCAATTCACGATCAAGTTTGCTTGTGATTTCATCGGGTGATCCACCATTTGGTATATTGTTTTCTGTTTTTAATATTTCCAAAGAAATTATAATGTATTGCGATGGAAGACTATCTAAAGATGCACTACCAACCCATGCCAATGTTGGCTGATATAAGATGGATAATGTAGGTTTCGAGAAATTAGGTAAAAATTGAATATCTAGTATATTTTGAATTTTTGCATCTAAATCTGTGGATTTTAACACGATACTTCTTTCTGATATCTTTCTTTTGGATTTTGGTTTCGTTGGAAATTTTATTGATAAACCTCCACGTTTAATTCTTTTACCACTATTTTCTTGAGAATTGTCCTCATCTTCAAATTCGTCATTTATAGCAGATAACGGTAAAATTGCAATGTTATCATTATTGAATAATAAAACACATTTCTTGGAAGGATCCAATCTTAGTTTTGATTGTTTTGCAAGTTTAATTATGGAGTTTTTTCTAAATTTATCTTCATAATAATGCAGACTTAAAGTTTCTAGAGAATTCGTGAAAACGTTGAAACTTACTATAGACAATTTTGCTTGTGATGTTGAAATTAATAAATAGTCTAATTTTGCATCAATTTTTGGAATCAAACAAATGTCTGATACTCTACCGTTTAATTTAAATTCATAATTCAAAATTAAATCATTCGTGTTTTCTTGGATCCTGTAAATTGATAAAATATTGGTTTTCACTGTAATCAACTCTTTGTGTTCCTCATTTGTAAAATGTCCTATAGTTGAACTTGAAATTACAGTGGCATCAAGAACATCGTCGTACACATTCATATTAAATATTTGTTTTTAGAAATACTTAATTATATATATATATGGATATCTGAATTGAGTTGTGAAACAATTGCTGATGGTTTGCAATATTACCGGAACGAACAGATATTTTTACTTTGAAACTCCACAAAGACTACTATGACCAGTAAAGAGAAATCTAATTGATGTTACAGCCTCCAAAAATTTTACCCCAGCTCTAATCTTCACAGGTCGCTGTAATCTGGCTCTTTTAAGAACATACAGTTTAAAGTATTTTGAAGATAAAAAGAAAGTTTTAATTTCGAGATGTTTCTCATACCTAATTGTAATTTTGAATTTTTGCTGACAAATTATATACCATCAAAATGGAAAGGGCATGGAAATTTCAGCTGAGTTATTCAGCGAAGTGAAAAAAAAGACAACTTGCTGCTGTAGTAACATTGCAAAAAAAAGAAACTATTATGATCATATACACTTACCTAAATATATATATATACATATATATATATATGTATGTCGCAGTAATAAATATATCTTTTTAATTATCCTTCAAGGATATCATTTCAATCCTTATATTGAAATAGCCAATATATTAACTCATTTTGGGTAGTATCTGCACTAAAGTTTCGTCAAATTTTTGAATCTGAAGAAATCTACACACAACTAAACCGGTGGAACCAGTATAATCAAAATGACTAAAACTTACACGATCGTTATTAAAATGGGTTCTTCATCCTTGGTGGATGAAGAAACAAAAGAGCCAAAATTAGCGTTGATGTCTTTATTGGTTGAAACTGTGGTAAAATTGAGAAGAGAAGGTCACAGAGTTGTTATTGTGTCAAGTGGTAGTATTGCTGTGGGTCTAAGGACCATGAAGATGGACAAAAAACCAAAACATCTAGCAGGTAAACAAGCACTTGCTGCTGTTGGTCAAGGTAGATTAATTGCTAGATGGGATTTACTATTTTCTCATTTCAATCAAAGAATCGCTCAAGTGTTATTGACCAGAAATGATATTTCCAACTGGCCACAATATAAGAATGCACAAAATACATTGAACGAGTTAATAAATATGGATGTCATTCCAATTGTAAATGAGAATGACACATTGTCGATCAATGAAATCAAATTTGGTGACAATGACACACTGAGTGCTATTACTGCTGGTGCAGTTGGTGCTGATTATTTGTTTTTGTTAACAGATGTTGATTGCTTATATACAGCCAACCCAAGAGAAAACCCAGATGCCAAACCATTGTTTACTATCCCAAGCATTTCAGAAGGTTTACCAGGTGTGGACACTTCTTCCGGATCAGGGTCAAGTGTCGGCACTGGCGGTATGGAAACAAAGATAACAGCAGCAAATTTAGCTACCAATGCTGGTGTACATACAATTATCATGAAGAGTGATAGACCAAGAAGTATATGTGATATTGTTCATTACATGAAAACATTAGATTTGAATTTAGATGAAGAGGACAAATTAGAAAGATTTGGCGATGTCACGTTCTCCGAACTACAATTAAGGGAACTAAAAAGATTGAAAGAAATGAACGTCCCACTTCACACAAAATTCATTGCGAATGACAATCAACATCATCTTAAAAACAGAGAATTCTGGATTTTACATGGTCTTGTCACTAAAGGTGCCGTTATTATAGATCAAGGGGCATTCAACGCCCTTACCCGTAAAAACAAAGCCGGTCTATTACCAGCAGGTGTTCTTGATGTAGAAGGCTCATTCCACGAATTTGAATGTGTCGAATTGAAAGTTGGCAGAAGATTACCAACGGGAGAAATGGATCCAAATTACAAACCAACTGTATTCGGCAGAGCAAGATGTAATTATTCAAGTGACGAATTAATAAAAATCAAAGGTCTACAAAGTAACGAAATCGAAGATGTGCTAGGATACGTCGATAGTGAATACGTTGCACAAAGAGACAATATCGCGTTGCCACCAATTGAAGTTAAACCTAAAGAAGTTGAAATTGAAAATTGAAACTTGAAACTTGAAACTTGATATTTTACAGCTCAGATAAAGATGCCAAATGATAAAAGAAAAGAAAAGAAAAGACGAATCAAAAAATACCCAATAATTGTTATTTTAAATATATAGTTCATGAAAGAATGTAGGATATGTATAACACGAGAAGTTTTTTAATCTAGATACTTATTCATTAACGACTCCAAAAAGAAAGTAATTATAGCACCGTCTTTCCTGTCTTTTCCACATGTCCTCTCGTAACAAATCCATATCGACATCTGTATCGATATTTGTATCTACATCTACATCTGTATATCTGCCAGTACTAGAACCAACAAGCACTCACAAACAGGTAGATTCAAACATTATTTCCGTCTTATGTCCGTTTTTGCCCACTTACACACACACACAAACAGACTATTAATAGGCGAATGGAATTGTGTATTCGAGCATTCCCATTTAGCAGCCGAGTCTTTTGCTTCAAATTTGCGCCAAAGCCATTTCCCACCTCAAGAAACAATTTTTTCTCCGAGACGAAACAAATCTGAATGTTGGACGAGAGGGTGAGGACGAGAGGGTGAAAACCGAAACACAAAGAAAAAATTTTCAGTGTGCCCCTCTTTTTTTTATCTTGTTGGGACGCTCTGCCCGACTGAGCTCTGCCTAGCTCAGCTCAGCTTGCTCGATTTAGTATCACGAGAACGGAATTTAATCACCACACACACAACGTTGCTTCGTAACTATGTGGCGATGCCGAAGAGGACGCTGTTCCAGTGTCAATGTGTTTCTCATCGTCGAGAGCCGTACATGGACATACATTTGGCGTCCGGTTTGTGGTAGTCATCGGGAAAATAGAACAGCAGAAAAGCAAAAGGTGAAAAGTGTTTTCCACTCTTTCACTCATCCCCCGCGCCCATCAGTAGTTCGAGAGAAGGTAACGAGGATGCTGTTTCAGCCTTATCATGGATTAATCAGAAATTCACTTACCAACCGTTCTGAACGGTGCCACCTTCCCTCCTCCCAACAGTCCAAACCATCCTTGTTCCACCCTCTCGTCTTTGCTACTTCCTGATGAGAAGAGAGAAACAGGACCAGACCGTATCGAAAAAATTCATTTGACTGAATTAGTAAGGTATTTGACAATGCATCGACGGTGTTATAACTGAGAAACCGAGATGCTGATACAGAGTATCAGTGCACCGAGCAGAATACGTAATTGACCACCAATTCGTAACCTTTCTTCTTTTTCTTTTTCTTTTTCTTTTTCTTCTTTTTGTAGTCAAATCTATGCAAAGACAAAAGAAATAAACAGAAAAAGAAAAGCTTTATCTGTTTTCCTTGGATATTAGGATTTCTAAAATCTGTAAACGTTGCAGTGGTGATGCTTTACTTTCCATTCAGAAACATAAAACGAATTGAAATGCCACCACGATCATGTGAAAACAGCAAGAACTGATTATTAATTGGATGGTTTTTGTATTGAATGCCAATTCGATCTCATCTCTTTTTGTTATCTGGATCGAGAGACGTATCAGCAATTGCGGTTTCAGCAATTCTTGGAATTTAAATCAAAATTTCCAGCACACACAAACATATATATATACATATGTATATATATATGTGTGTGTGTTTTGGCATTCAATCTTGATCTCGTTTTCTTAAACTATATCGGTAAACTTAAAAATATTTCAAACACATATATCAAATTTATACAAAGTCATACACACAACCCAAATACAATCATGCTATCTCGCTCCTTCATTCTAAGAAAGTTTCCAATAAACTCAACTAATTTATTCATACGGAATATCTCGAACTCGACATCAAGATCCTACAATCCAAGTACCATCACAACAAGACAATTTGGTTTGGATGGAACCTATGCAACAGCTCTATACAAATCCGCTATTAAAAAATCCACAACTGATAAAGTCGCATTAGATTTGGAAAATTTATCCAAATTGATTCAAAGCGACGTTACATTGTGTCAAAAATTAAATGACATACAAAATGTAAACGATATCGATCATAGAATTCAATTATTAGAAAGGTTTTTGATTAAAAATAATGTTAAAATCGATCTACCCATTCAAAAACTATTGAAAACTCTAGCAACTAATAAGAGTTTAACTTTAATTCCGAAAATTTCAGATAAATATAACTTATTGATCTGATAGTTTCCACATTTCACGCATGTTTGCATACCTGCATTTTGCATATTAATCATTGAGCATTATAAAAAGTTTAACACCATCACCTATAGAATTTTTACTTTGAAAATATATTCGTAGCCATTTTTAACATTTAAAGTATATGTAAATAAGATTTAACAATACAATGAATATTAATCATTTTAGATTTTATTTTTCATTTTTTGGATTCGTATAAATAAATCATCTACAATGTTTTTTTTACAAAAGAAAAAAAAAACTAAACTGAATATATATATATATATATATGTATAATAAATTATTTTTTACATTGATACTGGTTTTATGTTTGTTTATGGTAGACGTTTATATGAACTTTCAATTAGATCAAATCGTAAATGGTACAACATAAATTTGGAATTCTATAAGTGTGCACAATCTCAAATCAAAAGCTCAACTTTTTCTTGGAAATATTCTATTTTCTTCATAAGTAAATATCATTTCAATTTTAATTAGAAGAATATATAGAATACTCGTATATATATTAAATAAAAAAAAACAAACGAAATGTTTTAAACAAAATTCATTTCTTATTCTTTTTCCATTCTTTAATTCTTCTTTTGTTTTCTTTCTTTTAAGAATTGTTTGTACTTTTCTAAAGTAATTTGTTTTTGTTTTTCTTTATAAGCATCAATACCTTTGTAGTCAGTACTGAATAAAGTATCCCAAAAGGTGAAAAATGGTTGACCAAAGTTGTACTTGATACCCCAGTTTTGATGGTGAATATCGTGATAGATAGTATTATTTGGAAAGATCATTGGGAAAGGATCGAATGGTAAACTAAAACCACAATGATCATCAACAGTCTTCAAAGTAGCAAAAGTGAATAATAAAACTTGTTCCTTATGATTCAAACCTGTGACCATCATAGCAATACCAGTACCCAAAGTGTCTAACAGGAAACCTTCAGTTGGAGCATTGTATAGAGCACCATAAGCATAAGGCACGTATAATTTGTGATGAACGGAATGATATCTTTTGTACAAAGCAGCGTTGGTGTGCATCAATCTGTGTAACCAATATTGCCATGTATCAATAATGACAAAACCAGTGAAAATTTTAGCAAAAGAAATACCATACGTATAGCCGTAATATAAAGCTACATCTGGAATCCAGGATGGTAAAGTGTGTCTCCATTGCCACATTTCATTTCTTTCAAAACCAGTGGTTTGTTCTGGATCAAGTTGTAAAAAAAGATAAGCAACTATGACTTGAATGAAATGTTGATATAAAACAGTGTAAAAAACTTCCAATCTACCGACTTTATTTCTAGCGGCAATTTCTTCTGGAGGATGAATTCTATATTTTTCAGCTAAATTATAAACATCTAAGATATGGTAAAATCCAGAAACAACCCAATAAGCCACCACTGGAGCAAATAGAGCTAAGGTACCATCACTTGCAAAGTCAAACCAGTTGTCCTTTGGAACTAAATTAATAGCAGGGGCTGATTTGGAATGCATATAGCCATATGGCGTAACTAGTTGAGAAATCTTTTCAGTAACGGTACTATTCATATTGAAATGATGATAGTTTTTGTTATTATTGTGTCTATTCTCTATGTATATATATGTAGATACATATATCAAATTTGCAGTACCAAGAACAACGAAATAGCCATCATTTCAGATTTACAAGAAATGACAGAACGCACTACTTATATATGTGAGTATAATTATTACAAATGGTCCATGTAGGCTAGAATATGTCAAATGATATGTATATCAAATTCAGTAATATTTACTAATATTCAATAATGTTTAGCCATCACGAGTAATATCAAGACATAAATCAGTATTATTAAGGTTGATTGAGAGATTAAAAGACTCCAAAAACGAAAATGCTATAAAAAATTTGGTGTTTGTGCATCAGCTTGTGATGGATGGGTTCGAAACGAAATTTTCTTTTTACGAAACTTCAACTTTTAACAGCACAATACGCCATGCGTGCACTGTGGCCGTGCACATTTACATTCAGACAAGAAAAACACAATTAACGTATTAGGATTTCTCTTTTCTTTTTTTGTTTTCTTTTTCTTCGATTGGAACAATGACATGAAAGATGGATGGTACAACACACCACAGACTACAAGACAGCCTGCTTTCAAGAAGAGAGCATGAACCACTCGCTGGACCTTTGTGCGAGTCTGCGATAACATGTATCACAGATGGTTCGTTAGATGGGAAAAGGCAGAGTGAAGAATCCAGATTTTCATGGAGCATTGGTAAACAGAACAACACAACAACAGAACAACACAACAACAGAAGCAATCACAGATGTGTACTGTGCGATTGAATGTAGTTCTCGCTATCAACTATTTTGTGATAATCTACCTGTTCCATGTTCTGATGAATCCAGCAACAAATTGTACGAACACAAGAAGCACAAACACAAATTGTTTTTGTGCTTCCGTGGAGTAGAGCCAAAAGAAAAAAGAAACGCAGGCGATGTGCGTTTGTCGTATTATCAAGAGGCTCTGAAAAATTTTCATTAATTGCTCTTCAATGATGGAGTACCTTGTACCGTTGGTTGTTTCTGTTCGTATTATCATTCGTTATGTTATTGATTCGTATCATTACTTTCGTGTTATGTGGTTCCTTGCGAAGTTTCGTTCTAATAATCTTATTAAGATCATATCCATATGCTTGAAATTGAGGTAGAGATAGATGTCTTTGGAAAACTTGGAAAATTTGAACAGTTTGAACAGTTTGTCGTTTAAGTTTAAGTTTAAGTTTACGTTTATGAATTGATACCACTGTTGTTTTGAAAATGTGTCTTTTCTGTGTTTGCCTGTCTGTCCATTTTTATCTCTGATTGAAGTAACAAACTGCGAATGCAAAAAGCTTTGCGAGCTGAGCTCTTTTATTTCGGCCTCTCTTGTTTTTTATACAAGAAGTTAACCATTCTTTATGATTTATGTCATCTTGTTTGATTTGTTTTGATATCGATCTCACTGGGTTGTTCTCCCACAAGATAGCCAAATTCTTGTTTTTACCGTCATCGATATTGAGAGTGAGATTGAAATAATTTGAAATTTACCCGGAAATACACACTAGGCGATATTTCAATAGTAATTTTTTTTTCTGGTTTTGATGCTTTACAATGACCTTTCATTCAGTTGTTGTTACAATTTATGACTAGTATATCGATCATTGAATCAACTCTAAATGGTATGATTGATTTTGAATCATGCTGATTTTGCAAATGATCTTAAATACAAACGTGGAATCCTTCCCATAGACTTACTTTCTAATTATTTGAACGATAAATTTGAATCTCGAAAAACCAATTACTTCTAATACTATAATTTAAAAATGGATTTGTTCCATCAACTCTCCATAGATGATCAAAATAATCAAATCAATAATGATGCTGTGATTGGATTTTCAAAATTGTCACTCGCAGAATTGGATGAATCAAATTTAATGGATATTGATAAAGCTTCAATCAAGAGCATCGAATCTCTTCACAGTTCAAATAGCATCTCGGTAATAAATAATGATGATATACTTGATTTGAAAAACATCGAAAGTAATGTCGTGAGAGATATTATCGATGATAACAAATCAATCAATGGGACAGAGGAAGACAATAATAAAGATATTGGTAAAAAAGTAATAAGAAATTTACTGTCACCAACTAGTTTAGGTATTGCAGCTGCAACATCTATGAATAATAATAATAATGACAGAATTAATGAAAGTAATGAAGATAACGAAAATGATGAAAACAATGAAATAGAGGAGATCGCCCCATACAATTATACAGTCGAGGAACCAAGGAGTAATGATTTTAGCCTCAATCCAAATATTAATAACGATATCAATATGGAGTCATATCAATATGACTTGAAAACCAATTTTAGAAATAGAGGAGGCAAAGAACCTATAAATATTATGATCAATTACCATAATTATTTTAGCAATAAAGAAAATAGCATTCAAAATGATAAGATCGACTCTAATAATCGTGTATTGTCATTGCATGATCAATATTGTAATAATATTCACACAAATGATTTGAATCATTTAACAAAACACAATGTTGAACTTCAATTGCCTTCTCCATGGTCAATATATTCGCATCCTGTGTCAAGATTGAGCTATAATATAATGACAATTTTACAAATACTTCTTAATTTTATCACTATAGTAGTTGTGTTAACTATATTATTCATGGCATTATTCACAATTGGCAAAGATATAAAATCAATTTGGAATTTAAAGAAACTTGAGTTGATTAATGAATCAATACAATGCAAGCAGGATTTCCTACGAAATAGGTGTGAGAAAAACGATAAGAATAATAAAATTTTACCTGCCTTGGTGTTGAAATGTTCGGACTGGTACCAATGTATGAATAGAGACAACGATATGTTGTTTAACTCAAGGACCACTTTAATAATGACCTTTTTTGGTGATGCTATCAACTCATTTATAGAACCAATAGGTTGGAAACCAATAACGCTATTAGTAATATCATTATTCACCTGGGTATTCAGTACTAATTTTTTGTTTGGCTTTGCAAGAGCAAAATCTTACTACGGGCCCTCGAAAAAATTGCATGCAGTTCCACCAAATTCAAATCAACAGTTATTAACACAAAGAAATGAAAATGATGTTGATTTAAATTCAAACGCGATGACTCTGTCAAGAATTGATCATAATTGATTGAATTGGGTCTCTCTCAAATAATTAAAACTTTAGGGTTATATATTCTGATACGTTAAAAGATTGATTCGAATCTAATATATTGTATATAATTCATGTAATCATGTACTACCTTTTACTGAATTTAATACATATTAGAAAAAATCGGTTTTTTTCATTTAATTGTTATTTATTGTCCTTATTTGTACCAAGTTTGTTTTTTCAATATATTTTATCAGTACGGAGACCCATCCCCGCCTTTTTAATATAGCAACCATCGTTTTATTAAGGTGTTGCCCCGAAATTTTGAAATACTTCTGTAGTCATCTTGAAATATAAAAAGATATAACTTTTAATGTTATTCAAATATATTAGAAAGTTTTAACTTTACTAAACACTTCATTATGTTAAGTGAATATTCAAGAGAGAAAAACATAATAGAAATTTAAATAAGTAAATCACTAAAAAAGCTGACAAAATGTTGAAGTTCAATATTTTATCAAAACAGAAACATTTAATTAGAAGATTTGGAAATTATTCAATTCCAAAACAAATAACAAATGAGCCAATCAAGAATTTTGGAGCCAATGATTTGAAAGATTGGGATTTGTTGCGTGCATCGCTAATGAAGTTTAAAAGTTCTTCAATTGATATTCCTCTTGTGATTAATGGTGAAAGAAGATATTATGACGAATCTAAAGGCAAAAAAAGACAGTTCTACAAACAAACAAATCCAGCAAATCACGAAAATATTTTGGCCAATGTCACCCAAGCAACTGAGAGTGATATTTTAGATGCAATTGTTGCGGCTAAAAAAGCTAAAAGTGAATGGAACAAGTTCACATTTGAGGATAGGGCATCTGTGTTTTTGAAAGCAGCAGATCTGATTTCAACAAAATATAGATATGACATGTTGGCTGCTACGATGTTAGGTCAAGGCAAAAATGTTTATCAAGCTGAGATAGATTGTATCACTGAGTTGTCTGATTTTTTCAGATTTAATGTTAAATATGCTCAAGAATTGTACACTCAACAACCAGCAGAATCAACATTAGGTGTATGGAATCGTGCTGAATACCGTCCACTTGAAGGTTTTGTTTATGCTGTTTCTCCATTCAATTTCACTGCTATTTCAGCAAATCTAGTTGGAGCTCCTGCCTTAATGGGAAACACTGTAATTTGGAAGCCTTCTCAAAGCGCAACCTTATCAAATTACTTATTAATGACTGTTTTGGAAGAGGCCGGTTTACCCAATGGTGTCATAAATTTTATACCAGGAGATCCAGTTAAAGTTACAGATCTTGTCACAGATGATCCAGCATTCAGTGCTCTCCATTTTACTGGTTCAACTGATGTTTTCAAAAGTTTATATGCAAAGATTCAAGGTAATTTAGTTAACAATGTATATAGGGATTACCCAAGAATTGTAGGTGAAACAGGAGGTAAGAACTTTCATTTAATCCATCCTAGTGCGAACATTCCACATGCAGTATTATCTACTATTAGAGGAGCTTACGAATTTCAAGGTCAAAAATGTTCTGCTACATCAAGATTGTATTTACCTGAGTCCAAAAGTAAGGAATTCATAAAAGATTTTGTTGGCACAATGAACTCTGAAAATAGTAAAATGACACCTGTAAACACTTCTGCAGGGCCGATCAGTGAAGGTGATCTGCATGGTTTTATAGGTCCTGTCATTCACGAACAAAGTTTTACAAAATTAGCTACCGCAATAGAAGATGCAAAAACTGACCCAGAATTGGAAATTGTTTATGGGGGCCAATATGACAAATCCAAAGGCTGGTTTATACAACCAACTTTAATTAAAACTAGCAATCCTAACCATGAGTATTTATCAAAAGAATTTTTTGGACCAATTTTGACATATTACGAGTATCCTGACAAAGAATTCAACAAAATATGTGATGTAATCGACAAGACCAGTCAATATGGATTAACAGGAGCAGTTTTTGCTAGGGATCGTGATGCCATTAGATCTGCGACAGAAGCATTGAAGTATAGTGCCGGTAATTTTTACGTGAATGATAAATGTACCGGTGCAGTTGTTGCTCAACAATGGTTTGGTGGTGCCCGTATGAGTGGCACAAATGATAAGTCAGGAAGTGGGAATATCTTAAATAGATTTGTCAGCATAAGAAATATTAAGGAAAATTTTCTGGAGTTAACAGATCACAAGTATCCATCCAATTATGACTAGAATCATTTTTATGATTTAAATTTTTCAAATAATTATCTTATATTCTTTAACTTTGTTCAATGAAAAAAAAAACCAACAGCCATTGCATTTGCAATTGCAACTGCAACAATATTTTTAACGTTGAGGCTCTAGATCAATTTCAGTAAAATATTCACAGTTTATGTACTGAAACAAAAGAAGAATGGTTTATCAAATATTCTTTTGAAGATTTCAGTCGAGAAAGTGGGTATTGATTGACTCAACTAAACCTTTTAGTTTTACAGTATATATAACATAATAAGTAGAATCTGAGTTTTGAAAAGAATTTTATTTTATATTCAAATAAAGGCAAGAACAAACGTTAGGTAACTTCACATAGATATATTATTCTGGCTGGATTTTTCAAACTTGAAAACTATATCCTGATCAGAGTTGAAAAGTTTATTTACCAATATGTATAACTAATTAAGTACCATGAAAATTTAGTGGTGAAAATTGTATGAACGAAGAGGCAAACTGGCAATTAGAAAAAAAACTATTGAGTTATTGAGTTCTACAGTTGTTATTCTTTAGATTTCTTGATTGATTGATGAATTGATATTTAACTTCGTAGATGAATTTCGAAATGGAAAGACCAAAAGTATTGTTAATGATGCGTTAATATTACAAGAGCTGAAGGGATTATAATTAATTTTTCATAGAGAAAAAAAAAATGTTTGAAATTTTAACACAGAAAACAAAATAAAAAAAAATAATTTTACTGATCTTACAGATATATGACAAGTCCACCTCCTTCTTGAAGTAAGTTGAGATTTTCAAATTATAGTTTTATAGATGTTATTAATTCCATTAAGATTTATATTATAAATTATTCATTTTTGCTTTTAACGTTCATTATTGCCTTTAATTAGCAGATTGTAAGTCTAAAAATCATCAAGAAGATTTATATACCTAAGAATTGAACAACAATCAAAATAAAACGAATTGAAAAATCAGAGTAAAAACATTAACATAGATTTATTGAACATCGTCACCATCTCCAGATAAATACTAAGTTTTCCATTCTTTTTTTTTTTTCCTTAGATAATATAATATAATCTTTTCATTACACTCATTTGTTTTTATTATTACTATTGAGGATTTGTGCCCATTGGCAATTGCAGTTGTTGGCCTTAACTTATATATTTAAAACATTCATTCATAGTCATTTATTGAAACAAAAAATTAAACAACAAATAACATCAAAATACAATTAAAAAACCCACAAAAAACGACAAAAACAGATAAATTCATTTATGCCAAATAGTAATTCTAAATATTTTTTTGTTCCTTCTTCAGGAAAAAAAAATGGCCCAAAGCAAATCCACGTTGCTCACAGAAAATCGCAAAGTGAGCTAACTGACCTGATGATTGAACAATTATCCTTGGAAGATGTTCAGAAATTGAAACAAGCTCAATCAAATTCATCAAATAATAATCCTTATAGAGGATCACCAATTCATCAAAATAAGCACAATAACAACAATAATATTTACCATTCGAGGAACAATTCGGAACATGGTAATAATAATACATTTTCACCTCCAAAAATTAATGTACAAGACGTCGATGGAAGAAATCATTTGAATTTTTCACATAGAAGAACTAACTCTCAATCTAGTAATTATGGCCATAACAGAAGACAATCTTTGGTGATTGATGAAGCCAAAAAGTATGCTGCTGAAGAGCAAGCAAAAAGACATGGTTACGATGAAAACACCAATTCTTTAAATTCAGCAGCTTTATCTTTAAATCCGCCACCAAGTTTTAAGTTTCCAGAATCACCACAAAAAAACAAGGGACAAAACAATTTTAAATTTCCATCAAATAAAAAAACAACTAACAAGTTTGAGTCTCAAGAAGACGATGATGATGATTTCATAAAAACCCCAACCCATTCTCACCGTCGTTCTAGGTCTAAAAATAATTATAATAATTATTCAAATAATCACACGAATCAATCAAATGGTTCACAGGTTTCTCCATTTCGCAATGGAAGTTTTCATTCAAAAGATAATAATTACAATGTATTTACTGCGTTAGAGCCACCTGCTTTATTTCAGCCTAACCACAACAAAAATCGACCATCTACTAGTTCTATTCATAGTAATACGTCACACTCTAACAATTCCAATAGCGGTAATCAAAGAAAAGCATTATATGCTCCATATTTACCTCAGTCAAATATTCCTGAGTTGATTAAAGAGGGTAGACTAGTTACAGGTGTTTTACGTGTCAATAAAAAAAATAGATCAGACGCTTGGGTTACTACTGATGGGGTTCTAGATGCAGATATTTATATTTGTGGTTCAAAGGATCGTAATAGAGCACTCGAAGGTGATCTAGTTGCTGTTGAATTGTTAGCTGTTGACGACGTATGGGAGTCGAAAAAAGAAAAACAAGAAAAAAAGAGAAGAAAAGATGCTAGCATTCAACATGATATCATTTCATTAGATCAAAACGATGATTATCATAATGACGCTTCCATCAATACTTTAAGCAAACCAACTAATAACAGTGACGATTTTCCGATTTCATCACCAAACACGCCAAGAATAAAACGTCCTGATTTTGATCGAACCGCAAATACTTCCGATTCAGAAGCTATATCACCTACCAGATCTTCAATTAAAAGAAAAGGTTCCTTAAAACAACGTCCTACTCAAAAGAAAAATGACGATGTTGAAGTTGAAGGTCAATCATTACTTTTAGTAGAAGAAGAAGAAATAAATGATGATTTTAGACCATTGTACGCAGGCCATGTTGTAGCTGTTTTGGATAGAATTCCTGGACAATTATTCAGTGGTACATTAGCTTTATTAAGACCTTCTCAACAAGCTCAACATGACAATAAACTTCCACATATTCCAAAAATTGTTTGGTTTAAACCAACTGATAAAAAGGTTCCTTTAATTGCTATTCCAACTGAATTAGCTCCAAAAGAATTTGTAGAAAACGCAGAAAACTATACAGACACATTGTTTGTTGCAGCTTTAAAACGTTGGCCCATCACATCTTTACATCCATTTGGTGTTATCATCACCGAATTAGGTAGTTTGGATGATCCAAACATTGAAATAGAATCAATATTAAAAGACAAGAACTTTTTGTCAAATGAGTACTTGGAGGCTAACGATAAAACCAAAGAAAGGTCAATCTTTCAGCCTTTACAACTGGGCGATGAGGTATATAAAAACAGACAAAACTTTACTGGAGAAAATGTTATTGCTGTGTCGACATTAGATGGTATTACTGATTTCAGTTTTCATATCAATGAAACACCTGATGGAATGATTCAATTTTCTTGTAATATTGTGGACGTGACAGAAAGTATTGAAGCGAATTCATCTCTTGATCGTAGGGCAAGAAAAAGGTCAACTGCAGTATTTTTGCCTCAAAAATCTGTTAATCTCTTACCAAAAGCCTTGAACGATCATTTAAGTTTTGAAAAGGATAAAGTCACATTGACTATATCTGTTATTTTCACCATGTACCCAGAAACTTTATCAACAAAATCCGTTTGGATAGGTGAAACATACGTAAAGCCATCGATGATATTACCACTTGATTCATTAAATGATATAATGGATCAAGGGTCTTCAACAACCATTTCTAAAATTCAAAAAATTGCTAACAAGTTTTTACAAGAAAGAATCAACTGTGAAAATGCTGATTTAAGTCTGTCATTTCCTTTACTTGATAGTTTAGATGATGAAAAAGTTCTGGTGGATTTGAATATTTTAGATAAACGTAAATCGGCAACTTTAATAGATGAAATATGTCGTCGTGTTAATACTGTTGTTGCTCAGGAAATCCATTCTAAATTGGGGGATAAAGCTTTTTTACGTAGACAACCTGCGCCAAATTACACTAAATTAGAATCCTTCAAAAAGAAAACCCAAAGTCTGGGATATGATATTGACATTTCAACTTCTGAGGGTATATTAAAATCATTGTTGTCAATACAAGACAAAAATTCTAGAGAAGTTATTCAAATTTTATTGTTTAAGCTACTGACCAGGGCTAAATATTTTGTATCTGGGAAAGTAGACAAAGAACAACACGGAAATTTTATCACTAACATTCCTATATACACACATTTTACTTCACCATTAAGAAGATACCCTGATCATATTGTTCATAGACAACTAAAAGCTGTTTTGAGAGGTGAAGACTTTAAGGAAGATGTTGATTCACTTAAAATTACTTCTGAGTATTGTAATTTTAAAAAGGATTGTACTTACGATGCCCAGGTTCAAGCTATTCATTTGCTGTTGTCTAGTGCGATTAATGACATGAGTAACCCAACAGGACAATTATTGACAATGGCTACTGTTGTACAAGTTTATGAATCATCTTTTGACATTTACGTTCCAGAATTAGGTATTGAAAAAAGAGTTCATGGTGACCAATTGCCACTCGTCAAGGCTGAGTTTGACCCAAATGACAAAGTTTTGGAATTGTATTGGCAGCCAAGAATTGATACAGCTACTTTTGTTCCAGCCGATGAAAGGCAACCTAATTCGTATAGAAATTCTATTAAAAATAAATTTAAGTGCAAAACAGAAGAAATTGCAACCAACGTCTTCGACAAATATAACAACGGTGAATCTCTTGTAAGTCCTGAATTCAAAGCTCAACTCTTAGAAATGAATTTGACTTTGCCAACTGTTGGATTGCCAAAATATGATAACAAAGTTGGGGCTTTGCAAAGTTTCATAAATACTGCTACAGCTAGAAGAGATAACGAGTATTATGTTCAAGAAATTAGAGAATTGCAAAGAATTCCAGTTTTATTAAGAGCCGAAATTGGTATGGCTTTACCATGTTTAACTGTGAGTGCCTTAAATCCTTTCATCAAATCAGAGTATTAAAAATTTTACTTTCCACAACTTTTTAATATAGATATGTATATTAAATTTTAATTATAGAACCTACTGCATTGTATCCACAGATACATAATTCATTCACTTAATACATACATTCATAATAAAGTAAATTAATTTTTCATTTAATTTGAGATATCACTACAAAAGTAAGTGTTTCTTTATCTTTAGAATCTGTTGACTCTGACCTCTTGTTGAATGGACTATCAGCCTAATTAATGACGGTCTTGATATTCAGTTTCATCTTCATTGAATGCAATTTACTGTAACATTAATTACTGTAACATTAATTACTGTAATGTTGCAAAAACTCTATTTAATTGCAAGATTGCTCTACAATGCAATAGAAGAACTTGATAGATGACTATATTAGAAGACAGTTTTATATTTTGATTGCTTTAATAATATCAAACAATCTATACAATACTTATTTCTTCCACACAAAACTCCAGATGACCGAAAATATCACAAGAATAGGTCTGACAAATAAATATCTCAATATTTCATGGTTGTTAGTTTCATGAGATCCAGCAGTCTTATCTTAGTCTCTAAATTATTAAATTTTGGTTTCATTGTAGAAAATGTAGCATATCTCTTTTAATGGGTAATGAAGACCTAATATTTTGGGAGCAATATATGCTGTTTAACCAAAAAGGTTAGAAATAGGGAATTAGATTTTTTATGTTAGTTTCTGTTTCATTTTGTTAAAAAAACTATTTAATTATAATATTTTTTATTATTTTATTCTATTTATCAATCCATCAAGTACCAGCTTCTAGCATATATACTCTCACATACATATATACATTTAACAATTTTTATGTTACATGGCATTGATATGCATTTCAGACACAGGTTCAACAACAGCCTTGACTAATAGATCTACTACAGAACTTTCTTTCGACTTGGCTGTTTTCTTAACTTCTTCTAATTCTTTTTCAATTTCTTCAGCACTTTGAGCCTCCAATTCGGCAACATTGCTGCCATTCTTATTCTCGAACTCTTTCAGTTCATTGTCCTTAACCACTCTGTAATTTTTTATTTCAGTAGCAGCATCGACCTTAGCTTGCTTTAACTTGTCTTGTCTATACTTTCTAGCCTCACTTACAATTTCTTGTGCTTCTTTCTCAGCTTTCAATAGAGTAACAATACCGTTTTGTTGCGATGACATAATGAGGAATTAATGGGTTTAGTGTATGAGTCGGTTTTTTTTTTTTTACCAAAGATTGACAAAAGAACTTGAGAATCCGATGTTGATGTTCCTTGGATTAATTGTAAATTCTTGACTTCAATTATGAAAATACCAGCCAATTTCCATTGAAAAACCAATTCGATTGTCAATGTATCCTTTCTTTAAAGTGTGCAATTCGTGAAGAATTGTTACAACCAAATTTAATCTTTTCAATTTTCTTATTTCTTCAGAATGAAAATTTCAGGATACAAAATTTCAATGATGAAAAAAAAATGCACTTCATCACCGAAGAATTTCGGTGGAAAGATTCGATGATTCAAGAAACAAACTCTGCATTAAGAAACACCCAAACAATGAAAACTTGTAACATCTGTAAAGTTTTGCTGATAAAAACACACTGGTAAGATGATATTTGAAGTGTTCACGAGGTTTTGGTTCTTGCGTGTGTGAAGCTGTTCCTTTTCTGTAAGTCTTGATATTGTTTTGACGCAACCAGAAGGGAGTTTTTGGACGTCGTTACTGCGAGATAGTTTTCTTCCTGCATTTTGATCTCGATTTTGACTTTGAACTCTGGTTTCAAGCATCGGTTTCGAACTTGTCTATTGAAAAGTGGCTGTCAAAATGGGTGTTAAGTGTGAGGTGTGTCAAGAAAATGATTTTAAGTACAAGTGTCCAAGATGTCTGAAAAAAACATGCAGTCTAGATTGTTCCAAAAAGCATAAATCAGAGTCTGGTTGCGATGGTGAAAGGTATAATTCGGTTGAATATATATCAAATGAAACATTGAAAAAAAATGATGATGTTGAGAATGGTTTGAATCACTTAGTTCAAAGAGATTATAATTTTTTAACGAATTTCAAAAGAAAGTATGAAGTGAATAAGAAGGATTCTTTGTCGAAAGTGAAAAATATTCTTTACAGTAACTCTGGTCACAATAAAAGATTCAAGCATAATGTTAAAAATGGCAACGCTAAAGATATAGATAATGAAGACTCTGATGAATTTACCTGTAAAAGCATTAGCAGAAGAGGTGTGAATTGTTTGTTACTTCCAAAAGGGATGAGTCGTTCTTCACAAAACAAAAGTAAATGGGATAAGCCATTGGATTGTTTTGTGTGGACAATAGAATGGGTTTTGCTAACATCTAATGATAAATCTAATGGTTCTGAAGCTGATCGAAGGATTTTTTCACACATAAGCCATCGTTTGAAAGAAACTGATACAATTGCAGATTGTGTAGGTAAACTGGTTTTCTCAAAATGTTTGGAATATTATTCTTTGGAATCTCACGACAAAGCTTCCGACCTTACGACAGAACAAATGTCAAAAGAGTCAAGAACAGATATAATACTAAACTCAGGACTATCTTTCTTCACAAAATCATTCCCCAAAAATTATAATAAACAGTATGATACAAATCAATTGATTCAAGTGCCAGCTTCGGGTAAATGTATTGGTGAAATATTCAAAGACAAGACAGTTATTGAGTTTCCAACGATTTATGTAACTGACTCTTTAGAAAATATTGAGGAAAATGGTTTCGCTATTGTGAAAGACGGCGAAAAGATACCCATCTCTCCAGAATGTCACAAAGAAAAAGATAGCGATGATGAGGCTCCTGATGAAAGTAAATTTTCAGCTGATGTGACACACAATATGAGTACAGCGTTTGTTGAGGCCAAAGATGAGAACATTCCTACAACCTCTACAACCATTGGCTCAACCAATACAGCCATTACTGTTCATGATAACGACAGTGACAGTGACGATTACGATCCCGGAGTAACTTTAGACTATTTATAATAATACATCATTGAAAAGTTGTATTCATATATGTATCATTTATACAAGTTAGTACATTAGCATTAAAATAGCATAATAAATCATTTTTAGTCAAATTTTTCTGATAAAAGAAAAACTGAAGTTCAGTGGGAATCTCACTTCTTTTGCTTCTGATATTTGGAGTCAAACAAGTAGCAAGTACTTGTCATATCCATTCAGAAAGCCAACCATTACCGATATATAATAGTAATGAGAGTACAGTGTCACATATTGAATATTAATATGCTTATCCGGGTGATCCCAAAGCATTCAATTTTCAAAAGTTCAACAATCGACAATTCAATTAACTGCAAGGTTTGGATTTTGGAAAGACACACTAAAAGTTATTTAAAACTGTCAACGTAAAATTGTATCTTACCATACAAGATATATTGTTACCTTGCCATGTAGCTGTGTTCTATGTCTTTGAAATATAGTTACTAATTTTCAGAAATAAGGCATTTGGTAACTTCACGCAACTTTGTAATAATAAAACGATGTTCGATCAGTTATCAATCTTCACTCCTCAAGGTGAAGTATTATATCAATATAACCCAGCAGGCAGAAAGTTTGCTGAAAATCAAGTCAATGCCTTTGTTACACATTTGATAAACTCACCAATATCAAGGAAAAATGAAATTAATTCCAAATTTTCATTAATTAATATTGCAGCAAATGATCCAAATAACAATACAAAGAGTAATTTTTATTCTATGTTTTATGTTTCAAAACAGCCAGAGTTGTATTACTTGGTAACATTTCCAGAACAAACTTTAGAATTAAAAAATGAAGCTGAGGAAACTTTGAATTTAGCACTATCTCTATGGGATTCCTTGGGTCTTAATGATTCAATTGAACAAAATTTCAAGAATAGCAATGAAACTAAAAACTCTCATAACTACGTTGACATATTATTTGACACTGAGAACGACATCAAAAGGTTCAATGAATATCTTCTTGCAAAGTATCAAGATTCCATTATTGTCAAAGAAAGTGCGCAAGTCGACTCCTTCTCTAAAAACGAAAATAATGTGAAGAAATCCCATAATATGAAGAAAAGTAATGAAGGTAAAAAACCTAAAAACGGTAATTCTGGGGGTAGAAAATGGGGAAGAAGTGGAGCAGTGGAAGATAATATAAATATTGATTCATCCACTTTAGATTTCTCTGAGCAAGGAACACCTGACATATCAGATGAACAATTTGAGAATATTACTTCAAATAAAAATGATTTAGGCAAAAGAACAGAAAAGGGTGATTTCTTGGTTAATGAAATTGATGAGCTACTAGCAACTCAAAAAGAAGCTGCAAAACAAAAAAACTTAAACAACAAACAAGGCGGTTTTTTAAATTCTGCTTTTAGTTACTTACAAAAGAACGTTATTGGTAATAAAACAATCACTAAAGAAGACCTTAAAATTGTTTTAGATGAGTTAAAACAACAACTTATATCAAAAAATGTTGCACCCGAAGCAGCAGATTTCTTGACCCAACAAGTGTCGAGAGATTTGTTAGGATCTAAAACAGCAAATTGGACTAGCGTTCAATCAGCAGCTAAGGAATCATTGATAAAGGCATTGACCCAAATCTTAACTCCAGGTGTTTCAGTTGATCTATTGCATGACATTCAAAAAAAGGTATCGACACCAGATTCCGAGGGTAAGAAACAACCATATATTTTTTCAGTTGTCGGTGTGAATGGTGTTGGGAAATCCACAAATTTATCTAAGTTAGCATTTTGGTTGTTGCAGAATAACTTAAAGGTTTTGATTGTCGCCTGTGATACATTCAGATCAGGTGCCGTTGAACAATTAAGAGTACATGTAGAAAATCTGGCCCAATTAAGTGATGAAAATCACATTCGTGGTTCAAAGAATAAAAGAGGAAAAACAGGTAATGACAATGTTGAATTGTTTGAAGCTGGTTATGGTGGCTCAGACTTGGTTACTAAAATTGCCAAACAAGCAATAAAATATGCTAAGGACAATTCTTTTGATATTGTGTTGATGGACACTGCCGGTAGAAGACACAACGATCCAACTTTGATGTCTCCTTTGAAACCGTTTGCAGACCAAGCCAAACCTGATAAAATCATCATGGTTGGAGAAGCTTTAGTTGGTACTGATTCTGTGCAACAAGCCAAAAATTTTAACGATGCTTTTGGTAAAGGTAGGAATCTAGATTTTTTCTTAGTATCAAAATGTGACACAGTAGGTACAATGTTAGGATCCATGGTGAACATGGTTTATGCAACAGGTATTCCGATTTTATTTGTTGGTGTTGGTCAAACTTACACCGATTTAAGAACATTAAGTGTGAAATGGGCTGTTGATACATTAATGGCATAATCGAAACGACAAAAACACAATAATGTTCTTACCATTATACTTTCAAATGTAAGATGTGCAAATTTTAATACTTACACAAACATTATAATACAGCAAAACTGTACAGCTTTACACTAAATCAAAAGTAGTTTTTAAAATTATTTATTGTTTTTATAAAATGCATTGATAAATATTTATGAACATTAGTAATAACATATAGCACCAATAATAGAAAAAGATTTATTGGAAATTTTATGTCGTATCTTCTAATTTTACTTCACTGTCTTCAATTTTAATAGGTTTATTATGTCTTATGTCAATAATTTTGAAATCTTCCGAAAACTTGACATGATCTTTAATAGGAACTACAGTTTCTACTTTTATTTCCGGCATATTTGGATCAGGGCCGTCATAAATTTCTTCTAGAAAACTTTCTGGACTGTGACCAAGAATACAGTGTAATAATATTAAACACCCAGCCTTCGAAATCACTAACGATCTTTCTTTACAAAACGCAGCAGCAACGCAATCAGGACAACCAGTAGCACAGGGGCAATTTTTAACCATTTCTAAGCTAGCTTCTAGAATATCATCGATATGCTCAAATGCTTTGATTGATAAACCTGAACCATATACTCCACCTCTAGAATCATAGAATACCAATCTTGCTGGTCTTTTTCTTTTTGTTTGAAGTTCTGCAAATTCTTTTTCAGGGGCTTTACATTCTGTAGATATTTCATCAACACCTGCAACAATGAATTTAGGAAGGAGCCCCATTATTGCATGTTCTGCAGCATGAATTGCGCCTGCAATACTCAAATTTTTAAATTCACATAATTCTAATGCTTTTGTGGGTAAGTCAATCCAGAAACCTTTCGATTTAATATGTATTGGTGGATTGTACGTTTCAACGGAATCCATTATTCTATTGAACTTATCTACTTTGAAATATCCGAAAACTACAATTGTTATCAAAAATTTTCCAAAATACACAGGAATGTCACTATTTTCTAACGATCTAACCAATTCTATTTCTTGAGGATCAACATCCGTGAAATCTCTTTGACTGGTTAACCAATCTACATCCACGCGAACAGCAGATGCATATTTCTCTTCTGGATTAAATTCCTTTATCAGATACGGATAACCTTGATGAATAAATATAGCACCATCGTATAAAGTAAAACTTGTTCTAGATGCTTCAATTTCTTCAATTACTATATTTTTACCATTTGTTCTATCAATCAAAGCATAAAATTCTTCTTCCACACCTCTCAATGAAACATTCTTAGATGGCCAAGGGAGAAATCTCGGGTGTGTGTGATAACCTGCTTGATCCTGTTGTAATCTTTCATGGCATATTTTAGTAAGATCTTTCTCATCAAAATATTTTTTATCTCTTTCTATATTGATCGGTAATTCAAATGCAGCACATTGTATGTGACTTTCCAATATTAATGTGTTACTAAAATCTAAAACTAAGTCTTGGTAGGAATCTAAATCGTCACTATTGACCAAAGCTTCTGGATGACAAACATAATGTTGGTCCACTGGTGAATCAGCTGCCACAACAAGAGTTAATGAGTCTTTATTTCTTCTACCAGCTCTACCACTTTGTTGATGGAAGTTGGCAATAGATAATGGAAATCCGCACATTAAAACGGCATCAAGACCACCAATATCAATACCTAATTCTAAAGCATTTGTTGATATAACGGCTTTCAAATTTCCGTGAAACATTTCTCTTTCAATTTTACGTCTATCTGAAGCTGAATAACCACCTCTGTAAGACATAACATCAGAAATCATATCTAACCTATTAGATTCCTCTAAGATCAATCTAACTTCCTTCATTAATAGTTCACATACCCTTCTAACAAAACAAAATGCTATCGTTCGAATACCTTTTAACATCAACTTCACCAAAATTTTCGCACTGTCTCTTATAAAACTTTCCCTTTTTCTCTCATGTTGAGATAACAAAGTGGGATTCCAAATTACCAAATGTTTTGCTCCGGTAGACGAACCATCATTATTAATCAATGTTACATCTTTTATAGAAAATATGTTTTGCATATGCTTAACTGGATTTTTTAAAGTAGCAGAGCATGAAATATATTGTAGATTTTTATTATCATAATATTCTTCACATAATCTTTTTAGTCTTCTCATTACTAACGCAACATGAGAGCCGAATAAGCTTTTATAAATATGCAGTTCATCCACTACAATAAAAGTTAAATTGTATAAAAAAGATCTCCATTTTGGATGATTAGGTAAAATACTCGTATGTATCATATCAGGATTCGTGAAAATGATTCTTGCATTTTCTCTAATATATTTTCTTTTCTGTTGATCTGTATCACCATCATAAGTATCCATAATGACACTATTCAATTCTGAGATATTATTATTGCTTGATTCGTTGATGTCATTTAATAAAGTTTCAAATGCTCTTTTTTGATCTTGCGCCAAAGCTTTTGTTGGAAATATGTATAAAAAAGTTGAATTTGGTTTTTTTAAAAGAAAGTCTATGGTTGACAATTGATAAATTAAAGATTTACCTGAAGAGGTTGAAGTTGTAATAATAACATTTTTACCTTTGTTAATTTCGTTAATTGCTTCAGCTTGATGTGTGTAAAAAGTCTTATGTTTTAATGAATTCAAAACCTCTGGAGAAATTTCAAAATCCAAATTCATAAATTTTGATAGTTTCGGTTTAATAACAAACTCTTTTTGAATTTGAGAATTATAGAAATCTGATTTTTTCAAAGATTCAATCATTTCAGAAATTTCAATAGTTTCATTATCATCAAAATCTGTGGTAATGTTATTGATTGATTTTAATTTCTTGGCATTTTCCATTGCGACTATTGGATCTTCATAATTTTTCTCTTTAGGCAATAAGTGATTTGCTAAAAAATTCAATTCAGATTCAGGATTGATATTTTCACTTAGACAATGATTAATAAATTCTATCATTTTTTTATTAAAATGAATATTTCTTTTATTGATCATATTTTTCAATTCATCGGTTGAATAATTAAAAATTTTTTTAGCATAATTATTGAAATGACTATATTTATTATTTGGATCATTCAAATTTTGTGAAACAGTTGTCCATGTTTTCTTCATATTACCATCAATAAATTCGAAAAGTAACAATTGAGTTGATTTATAATCATTTTGAAATTCATCAATTTGTTTCAATTTGAATACATCATCATTATCTTTTTGTTGAAACCCACCATTATTGAAATCAAATTCTTTAACTTCTGTGAAAATTTGATTCTCATCAATATATTTAAATAAAACATCATTTGGTAGTATAACTTGAATTTTACAAAAATCTAATTTACTAATATTTTTTTTCAATTGTTTTTCTATTGGAATTTTTAATTTTTCAAAAGTTGTTATTACTTGCTTTCTACAGATCAAAAAAGTATACAAAGTATTTAAACTTTTGAAAAATTTTTGTAAATCAATGAAAAAGGAAGAATTCAAATAATCCTCACAATTCAATGAATTATCCGAACTCTCGTTATTCAATTTGAGTTTTTTCTTCTCAGGGTATTCTTCCAAATTTATTTTGTCATCCGAGCTTTCCATGATAGCAGCACAGATAATGGCCACAAAAAAATAGTGATAATAATTATATGTATGAATATATATATATATATGTGTGTGTGTTTAGCAAAATGGAATATTCAACTTTGATCGTGTGGTATTGATCTATAACAAGAGCTAATGTGACATCGATGCTGCATATATGTATATATGTGTGTGTGTTTATTTATATATACCATAATAGAAAATGTAGGTTCTGTTTCCTAAAAAATGACATCTCGGCGGCTAAATAAATAAAAAAAGACAGACTGAAAATACTGAAACCACCCCCGAAATCTATCCGTCTTTATATACAAATTTTTCTGATTTTTTGATTTTCTGAATTCCTGATTCACTGCCACAAAAACAGATGTTTTTTTTAATCAAATATTTGTATGAACATAAGCGCCCATGGGGTACCCGGACAGCTGGATATCTTTCATTTCGGCCGGTTCGACGCTTCTCTGCGCATCTCTCCTCACGTTCCACACCTGGCGCAGCACACATAAAAACACCATAACACCTTAAATGAGCTGTGCGTGAAAAAAAAAGGGTTCTTTCTTCAGATAAAACTGCCTGCTGTGTGAATATTTTGCCGTCTCGTCTCTCTGTGTGTGACCAGATACGTGCAAAAATCAAAAGCATCTGGTTTTGTTTTGGGCTTCTCTTCGTATCGAAAAGTTTTTTTTCAAAATGTTTTTTTGTTCTTTTATTGCACTTTATTGCACTTTATTGCATTTTATTTTTTTTTTTTCGGTTTGCTCCACGAGACCGTTTCTGCACAAAAAAAATTTCATGTCTTTTCTCGTGTGTGTATACATAAATGAATGCAATTTGTTTGCATTCACACACTAACGATATATTTCAAAGGTATTTAAGGAACTTAATTTTTTTGTTTTGGGTTCAATTTGGAATTTTTCGTTTTTCACGCATTTCACGTTTTTTCGTGAAACTTTTTTGTTAGTTTGGGCTTCTAATCTTTGATTCTTGATTGTGTGTGTGTGTTTCACATACTTGGACTATCTTCATGGGTATTGTTTGGATGTTTACGATTTATGCTCTTTCACGACGTTATATATATTTGAACTTTCGTTTGATGTACTCTTTTTTTGGTTTCTTGGATAACTAGGTGAAAAGAATGTTTATTATATATAGATATACATATATATATACATATATATATATATATACACAATAATTTTTTGAGAGAGTCCAGAGATTATGATTGGCGAAGGTGAGGATGTTACTTTGCCGAAAGCTACTGTCCAAAAAATAATATCCGAGATATTGGATCCGGATTTCACCTTCAGTAAAGAAGCGAGAGACATGATAATCAAATCTGGTATTGAATTTTTGATGATTTTATCTTCAATTTCATCGGAGATGGCAGAGAGTGATTCCAAGAAAACCATTGCCCCAGAACATGTGTTGAAGGCTCTAGAGGCTCTGGAATATGATGAATTTGTTCCTTCGTTGAACAGAATACTCGCAGAGTTCAAAGACTCGATGAAGGTCAAAGAGAGAAAAGATTCCAAATTTAAGAAATCGGGATTATCAGAAGAAGAGCTACTACGACAACAAGAAGAATTATTTAGAAAGTCAAGATCAAAATTAAATAACACTAAATAAACAACAATAAAAACTGTATAATAAACGATAGCATTTTTACTCAAAAACTCCCATGTTTCCTTTTTTTATGTTGGGACCGACCTCATCGAATTACAGTTTTCATTTTCGTGTTACCCTGTTGCCAATTTTCGCAGGCATGAACTGTTCAAGTGGATGATTAGTTCCAATAAACTTAATCAGATCAATTATGGACAACAATTGGATTGGAATGATATAATGTAATGTTTTTTGCCTTAAGGTTATGTTGCTTATATATTGAATCTATTATCTTTGTTTGTCAAATCGTAGGGAAAAAAAACAAAATAATGAGAAAGATATGAATATGAAATGGGTAATTTATTGCCTACTATTTTTGGTAATAATAGTAACTACACAACCGTCATATATTCATCCGGATGAGCAATATCAGTCTTTGCAAATTTTGTCATATATTTTCAATAAGGAAAAGTACACAAATGCTGTGAAAATTCTACCTTGGGAATTCGAATTGCAAAATGCTGCTAGAAGTTTTTTCACATTATACTTTTTTTATTCACCAATTTACTATTGCATAAACTCATTGGGAATAGTTGACAATTTTTTAGCATTTCAACTAGTACGTTTGTATACCGTTTCGATTTATCTGCTCATATTAGCAATTGCATTTCTAAGACTCAATACGGACAGTAATAACATTGTATGCTTATGGACTTTGATATTATCATCATTTGTAACTTCGTCGTTGCAATCTCATACATTTTCAAACTCAATTGAAACAATTTTTTTGATTGCTAACCTAACAATTTTGCAAGAACTTATGTCTTCAAGAAATTCAACAGTGAATAAAAAATATAAAATTGGATTATCATGTTTGAATGGATTCATTATAGCATTCGGAATATTCAATAGAATGACATATCCCGCCTTCATTACGCTACCTTTAATGTTGGTGTTCTTGAAATTTTACACTAAAAAATTAGATTCGATGATATTATTGTTAATTACCATAATAAGCTTTTTCATAACCTCAATATTTATTATAGATTTTGATACCCAATTCTATGAGTCCGATGAATTAATTGTGGCTCCACTAAACAATTTATTGTACAACTTAGATAAGTCCAATTTAGAGCAACATGGCTTACACCCAAGATATACCCATTTATTTGTGAATTTTCCCCAAATTGTAGGACCATTATTGTATCCTCTTTTGAAAACTATTAATAACAAGTTAAACATATATACAATGGCGATTTTAGGGGGATTACTATTTTTATCGATATTTGAACATCAAGAAATGAGATTTTTAATTCCGCTTTACCCAATTGTTTGTATGCATCTTGCATATCAAACAAGACTAGAAAAATTGTTCAGAAACAGGGTCTTTATAATGTCATGGGTTTTATACAACATTGTAATGACAATTGTACTCGGGATTATGCATCAATCAGGAATTATTTTATCCATAACTGAACTGAACTACAAGTACAAAGAAGATATTAAAATTAATATTTGGTGGAAAACATATTCACCACCGACTTGGTTATATGATGATCCAGACGTCATACTTTCGGAGACGACCATAAATAACAATATCGAAACGATTGATCATATAAATTTCAATGCTCATAAGCATCATATTATAGATCTAAAAGGGAGTTCTTTGGAATTATTAAATAATACTTTGCTTGACTTCTTGACAAATGGAAATGAAATCAATTCTGCTGTTCAAGTGATCATTCCCAACTCAGTTAAATATAAAACTAAACCGTTAGAAGATATATTTGCAATTACCCAAGTATATCATAATTGGTGTCATTTAGATTTGGATCATTTCAATATTGAACACCCATCGAGTTTTCAACCAGGTATTGGCATTTATGATTTTTCACTTTTGTAGCTCACCTATACAGTAGATAATAATGAAATACTTACCAATTTTATTTTTATTTTTATATTTTTTGAAACCTGTCTGTAGTGACCAACCAATTATTGTTATTGACAATAATTAAAAAATTCCATAGAGTAGAACACATATAGAATAACTATATATGTACATATGTGTATGAAAAGTTGAAATTTCTGAAGTAATACAAATCAATCGATATTTCTTTTATCTTGGACGCGTCAAAATTTGGTGTTTGATATTTAACAACTATACTATAAATATATAAAAAGAAATCGATGATTTTTCTTTAAGAGTTCGATTTTATTAACTTATGTTAGAGGTATTAAACTTTTCATATATTCTTGGAATATAGATTAATTACTTACCTGTTTTTCATTACGTCTTTTGAGAAATTTGATCAACTGACAATACTAAGTTTTTTTGATGAAACAAACTAATTTAAAAGATATTTTAAATGGTCAGAATAGAATTAAAGCTGAAGCGGCAATCAAAGCTGGGAACCTGAAAAGCAGAAAAAAAGATACAGTTGAAGTTGATAAAGCATTTAATAGCTCGATAACTTTTGTCAAGTCTCAAGTTTCACCAATAAAAACAGGGAAGCGAACATCAACTCGAAACTCATTGGATGATAACCAGCCTTTAAAATCAGCTAAACATTTTTTGATCAACAACAGTAAAAATTCTCAAGTATCAGAAGCTAGAAAAAAGGCAAAGTTAAAACAAACAAACTCAGAAGAAACGATAATTATTTCATTAGACCATGAAAATAGTGATGATGAATATTTGGAAGATGCAATTATTGAAAAAATGAACAAGGTCAACGATAAATTTGAACAGCTTACCAAACCAAATTCGAAAATTGTACCAATAAGTAAATACAAGACAACAAAACTGAAAGATTTGTTTGGTAAAGTGCAGAAAAATGGATCTGTGACTCCTAATTTATCCACTAAACTGAAACGAAAAAATGAAATATCCAAATTGAAAGAAATTGCACCACCCTGGCCTTCCAGACAATCATACATTTATATTGAAAATTGGAATACTTGCAATGACAAGAATTTGAAGAACAGCAATTCAAGAATTTCGTTACCTAGGAGGGCCAATCGGGTATACCAGCATAAGTTAAATAATAAAGATATCAGTATGTTAAACAAAGAGAATTCATCTTATGGCCTAGAAGAAATTACCGCCAGTATTGATATTTTCAAAGACTCAGCGTTTAACAATGATTTTTTTGAAAGTAATCACAAGTTATTTATCGACTACTTTGCACCAAAGCAACTAAAGCATATCCTTCTTGAACCTAAGTTAAAAGACGATGTAAATGAATGGATAATGAAATCGTTTGAAAGGCTAAAAAAGACAACAACCCGTAACCAATTGATACAAAAGAAAGCAAATTCAAAAGAAATAGATTATGATGATTTCAGTAATTTTATTATTTATGATGATGAACTAAATTCTTCAAATGAATATTATTCTCCTGTCGATGATAAATACATGGAAAGTACAGAGTTTGTACCTTTAATGATTCTTCATGGTGAGGCGATTGGGAAAAACACATTATTAAAAGTAATTATGGATTCAATTGGGGGGCAAATTTTTGAACTTGATACATCAATGAATCGCAGTAAAAAAAACATATTAGAAAGCTTACTAGAATTTTCGACAACCCATTATGTGAAAGGTAAAGACTCAAAAGGCTTAATTATTTTAGATGATGTTGACGTATTATTTAAAGAGCATGATAAATTTTTTTGGTATGCCGTCGAAAGACTTTTAGTCACCGCTAGGAGACCAGTCGTGCTGGTTTGTCGTGACACCAATTATGTACCTTCTAATTTATTACAAGTTGCGATTTCTCAAAAGTCTTGTTTTGAAGCCCGTAGAATATCTTCTAAAACGGTAAAAGCCTTTCTGGAATATTATATGCGGAAAATAAACTGCAATATCAACCAAAGCGTACTAACATACATCATTGAAAACAATAACAATGATATAAGAAAATGCCTACTAGATTTACAGTTTTTGATAATCCCACCTAATAATTATAAGATAAAAAGGGTTAAATCGAATGAAGAACAACAAGAGAAAATGAAAACACTTGTAGAATATTCTGAGCTCCTTGATTGCAAAAGCACATCCGAAATAATTCATACATCTACCAAGTATAAATCTTTGATAAAACCAGATGAATTCAAACATTTAAATACGCCAAGTAATATTTTAAGAAATAAGAACAGCGTGGACGAACAATTGAAACTGCAAACAGACTATTTAATTGATTATAAGCTTTATCTTGATGATATATTGCAAAGAGAACAATTACCATTTGAACTGAATATTTTCGAGTATATGAACAAAATTATTAGTAATAAAACACAAGATTCTGATATGTGTAATACAGATTTGGAAACAGTTATAAAAAAAAATCATGGCAATATCACAAATAGTAATGTTACTTTTCTTAGTAGCAGAATATTCAAAAAAAATATATCAAATGTATCAGGAAGGAAAACCAGAAATTCATCAAAAAAATTATTTGAAATTATTGAAAACTTCTCAACAGAAAAGAATTTTGATGAGATCGTAGATTTTGATTTTTCTTTGAATAATACCAACAATCTAGATAAATACATTAATCCTTATGTTTTGGAAATGGCAAAAGAAGATAATAAAATCAAGAACTATAATAAGTCAATATATGCGGCTGCCACAAAAGAGCTAAAACCAGAATTACATACCCAAGCAGCTCGAATGTTATCAGAAAAACAATTATTTAAGAAGTTTTGGTTTTCTGGGAATCCCGAGGAAGTTCTGAAACTTTGGGGAAACAAATAACTTTAAGTGAGTTGATTATTAACCACTTATCTTGCATTGATTAAAACGAACCTTTAATACTACTAGTTCGAAAACTTTACTTATATAGTAGATGTATAATAAAATAGTTTATTATATATTAATTCATGACCTGCATTATACAATTTGATCTTAATTGCAATTGCTAATCACAGGTATTCTACTTGGCGACGCTATTCATTTTAATAATAAAAGAAGAAACTGCTTTGTGACATCGGAGATAATCTTTTATCACTATTCAATTGGGTTATTTTGCGTTTTATTTGTTGAGTAATGATAATAAGGAGCCCATATATTCATCATGTTAAAGTAAAAGTACGTTCTCTTGGTTGCCGGAAAGCTATAATGTATGGATTATTACGTTATAATGAATGCATTTTATTCATGATAGCTGTACAATCAAAAACATTAATGGAATAAAAATGATTTTGTTTGTAATAGAGTTGTATTTATAGTATTCAGTATGTGACATTAATTTTTGGTTTGAAATATTCAATTGGTAATTATTAAAGTTAACAGCTTCATTATATTATGACAATATATATAGATAATGTTAAGTCTGCTAGAAAACCAAGTTTTTGTTTAGAACTGGCACTATTGCTTGGTTGAAAAATATTGTTATTTTTTGTTTAAACAGAATGCTACAAAAACGCTATGTGTTAACTATCATGTGTATGGGTATGTTACGATTAGTGTCGTGTTTTAACTAAGATCTTAGCACAGAATACAGTTATAATTCAAGTTACCTGCTATTTGTAGTTCAATGTTCCACAAAAAAAAATCTTACTAGTTGATGGTATTGCCCAATCAATATAGGCCATATATAGAAACAGTAGATGGTGTTATGTTGAAATTTATTTCCAAAATATTGAATATCCAAAGACCCATGAAATTAATAGCTACTTTGGTAAGTCATGCCCAATGAAAAACTCACAAAAAAGGAGCTTACTATATGATTTTATACTTTAATGAAAATAGCATTATTAAAGCTTTCAGCATAGTCACATATTCAGATGTTTTGTCATGAAGTTTGTGTGAGATATCTTAATATGTAAGCTATAAGTATCATAAGTCACTCTTGAATAGGTGATCTCATTTTGCACGAGTAGTTTAGTGGTTAAAATCCATGCTTCCCAAGCATGAGTCCCGTGTTCGATTCCCGGCTCGTGCATTTTTTTTTTTTTTTGGTTTTTATATCAAAATTTATAAATATGCCTTTTATGTCTTACATATTCTAAAGATGTACTGCTTACTTTTTGTAATGAATAATGAAGAATGTTATATTTTCATTTTTATTTAAAACTATTTCACTAATAGACTAAGAATGATATTGATAAATGAAAGCAATTAAAAAATTTGTTAAGTTACTTCATATTTTTTATGTTCATGAAAGTTGGCGACACGGTAAATAAATTTAAAAAACAGATACATGAATATATTAGATAAATTCGCCATATTTCATTGATGATGTCATTATTTGTATTTTGCAAAATCTTTTGATAAAGCTTTACCCAAGTGACCTGGAGATTCGACAACAGACACACCAACATCACGTAGAGCTTTTTTCTTAGATTCGGCGTCAGTACCAGATCCTTCAACAATAGCACCAGAATGGCCCATTCTGACACCCTTCATTTGACCAGCAACAGTTCCAGCAATAAAAGATGCAACAGGTTTAGGATAAGATTTGGAAAAATTGTATTCTTTCAAAAATTGGGCAGCTTCTAATTCAGCAGTACCACCAATTTCACCTAACATAATGATCCCTTCAGTTTGCTTATCTTCTAAGAATAATTTTAAAGTATCGATGAAATCTGTACCTGGGAAAGCATCACCACCCATACCAATAACTAAACTTTGACCAAATCCTGTCAAAGTAGTCTGTTGAACAGCTTCATAAGTCAAAGTACCAGATTTGGAAATAATACCAATCTTACCTGGCTTAAAAATTGAAGTTGGTTGAATACCAATTCTAACCTTTGAAACAGGATTGACAACACCTGGACAGTTTGGACCCACCAATCTAGTTTTATCTTGTGATTTTAACATTTCAGCAATATATAACATATCATGTTGTGGAATACCTTCTGTGATAGCTACAGCCAGAGGAATTTCAGCTTCCACAGCTTCTTTAATAGCATTAGCAGCAAAAGCAGGAGGAATAAATATACCTGTTGCAGTGGCACCTGTTTCATTAACGGCTTCTTTCACAGTAGCAAACACTGGCTTACCTAAATGTGTTTGGCCAGCTTTTTTAGGATTCGTACCACCAACGATATTGGTACCATACTCCATGGAGATATTGGCGTGGAAAGTTGCTTGTTTACCAGTGAAACCTTGAATGATTACCTTTGTATCGTTCGGTAACAAAAGATTTTTTATTGTCTTGTCATATGGAATCGATTCTCTAGAAAATAGACGACGATTTAAATTTTGTTTGATTGCAGATCTTAACATACTAAATGATTGTGTTCTGATTTATTTTGATTAATTTTGATTAATTTCTCTTTTGTTCAACAGTGGCTTGATTTTTTCTTTCAGGATAAGCTCTTGTTGATGAAGAATCTTTTGTTTCAAAGCTAATTGACTAATAATACTCCAAAAATGAAAACTGATTTATAATAAATTTAGTCTTTATAAGTAAAGTTTTCAAAAAGTTTTGCAAGGTTTGTCAACAGCTCTAATGCAAGCTTCGACCCAACGTTGAATCATGTTTAAACATCTCCAAACAATATAATATTTATATAAGTAGTACCAAACAAGTTATAAGTAAAATGAATCTTAATTAGTTTTTTCTAAATTGTGTTTTTACCTCCGATCTCTCTAAGCAGCCAACCATAATCCTTCACTATGCCGCTCTTTTTCATAACATTTTTAGACCGGCTTAGTCAAGTGAACCCCGCTTTAATTTCACATGTAAGATCGCGCCCCTCCTTTATACAAAAAATTTCACAAAAGACAACTTTTTATTTACAGCTAACTCATCAAATGTTGTTGGTCTTACGACTTAGGATGTCAGAAGTAGGCTGGAAAGAGGAAGTTGTTGTTTGAATTGAACATTAATCAACTGTTTCTTGATAGGTGAGAAAAACGATCTGTTTAGCGTTTGGTTTGATGAAGAAAGTAAACCTTGAGCGTAAATTTAGTTAGCGGTGTTCTCAATGAAATTGAATTATATAGATCTAATCGGTACTTATGAATGTATGTGTTTGTATATGTGTGTGTCTGTGTATGTACCTGTTAATTTAGAATATTATATCTAGGTATGAGATAATTAGAGAATCAATTACGAACTATTTTAAATTATTAATTACTGCTTCTGTGAATGAAGATGTTGTAGCCGTTCCTCCCAAGTCAGACGTTCTGTACCTATTACCTGAGGTGATGGTTTTCAATATAGCATTTTCTATGTTATCAGCAAAATCTTTTAGCCCCATATGATTAAGCATCATTACAGAAGATAATAATAGTGCGGTTGGGTTTGCTTTGTCCTGCCCTGCGATATCTGGAGCACTGCCATGAACTGCTTCAAATATTGAGACATCTTCTCCGATATTTGCAGAAGGTGTTAGACCTAATGATCCAGCACTTAGTCCCGAGTTTAAATCAGATAATATGTCACCATATAAATTAGGACACACTGTAACTGCATCAGAGTATGATTCTGGATGCATTATACAGTTCAGTACCGTATTATCTATCAATTCTAACTTCAACTTGATAGATGGATATTCCTCAGCTAATTCTTGTGCAATCTTAACAAAAAGACCGTCACCAAGTCTTTGAATTGTCGCTTTGTGAACGACTATCAATTTTGATCTTCCAATTGCTTTCGCATATTCATAAGCGTATCTGATCACTTTTTCGGAAGCTGGTCTTGTAATCAATTTAATGGATTGTACAACACCAGGTACTATTTCGTGTTCAATCCCAGAATATTCACCTTCTGTATTTTCCCTTATAACTAATAGATCTACATTCTCATAAGTAGATTCTAAGTTAGGTATGGACTTTGCTGGACGAATATTTGCAAATAAGTTAAAGGTTTTTCTAAGGGTTAAATTAATTGATCTGTGACCTTTCCCAATTGGGGTAGCTAATGGTCCTTTCAAGGCAACTTTGTTGGTATTAATTTGTTCGATTGCTTTCTGTGGAATAACAGTTTGTCCTTTCACTAGTAATGGCCCAATATCACATGAAATCCATTCGATTGGAACATTTGCAGCAGAGAAAATATCTCTAACAGATTTTGATATTTCTGGCCCAACGCCATCACCTTCTATAAATGGAACTTTGTATTTTCCTGTAGTATTGTCGGCTGAACCTTTAAACTCACCAATTTTTGGACCTTTATTAATTGTCATTAGAGTTCTTATTGAAAAGGATGTCAAAATTTGGCTCTTTGACAAAACTTTTGATCTGAACAGGAGCATTTAAAATTAACCTATTTTGTTTTTTATATGTAGAATAAAAAAATTTCCCTTAAAATTGAATCTTACAGTTTATATCTGAATTACCACTAAGTAATTATTTAGTTTTGTAGCACCTTGAGAAATATTTAATGATATAATTGTCATGAAAACCCATTCAATCAAAAAATTATGAACTGAATTTCATAAAAACTTTTGAATCTGTGAAAGGGTGTGTTTATATATTAATGATCTTCAATTAAACGTTAACATGTCCTTTCAATTGATTTGGGTGTTGAATTTAAAAAATGTGTGACACTATCTCGTTTTTGGAGTGCCAATTTTTTTGAGAAAAATTACTCGGACCAAAGGTAACAAAAGGTTAAAAAAGTTGAGAGTTGAAGACATAAACTATAAATTAAGAAGTCTGTGTGCCAAAATTATGTTAGTTGTTACAATACTTTATATATAAATGAATATTTGTTTTTAATAAAGGTTGGAATGGATGCAATCTTTGATATAGAGTTCGACCCATAATAAAATTACAAGTCACATTTGCCAATTTGTTTAGTCATGAAACACTTTTTCTTTTTTGAACAAGATACAATTGCAATTATGGACTTTGAGAAACTATATTAGTAATGTGAAGTTCGCTTTTGTCGATGGATGATGCTATTTCATTTCCATTGATAGAGGGCTGAATTGATGATTCCGATTGGATGGAACTTACATCACTGCCAAACTCTTTGACTTCATCACGTTCGCTGCCATAATCGCTTTCAACTGTGTCTGTTACCGTCTTTGATATTATATCTGGTGGATTCAATACCGAGCTAAATGATTTTGAGTATTTTCTATTTTGTGGACCTTTTTTCCTGTCCTTATAAACCATTAAATTATCTTTGGAATTATTTCCAATATTAACTGCTGGCTGAATACCAGTAGTTGTAGTATTGTCTTTACTTTTTTCAGTGTTTTCACTGTTACTTTTATTTGTGCCTTCACTAGCACTTTTCAAAAGGTATGGTAATATTTTGTATGAATATTCAATTAGAAATTCTATCACAATTCTTGAAATCTCATATTGAGAAGGATCCAAATCATGATTAGGATGCGATAACATGGACGGTTGGAAAATAGCAGATAAATTTTTGCCTGTCATTAAATTTTTATCTGAATGCTTTGCAAACAGACTTAGCAAATCCAAAAGATATATCGTTAGCTGTCTTGACTCTTTTGATAATAATAGAAACAACTTCTGATAAGTAGCTATGCATGATTTTATTTTTTTAGCAAGTTTCCTTTTTCGGCTTTTCATTTTATTCTTCTGTTCTTCTAAGTCTTCAGTAGATTGTTCGTTAATTTTTGAAGAAGCTCCTTTTGGATTACCAAGCTCCGATATGAATTTCATAAGTTTTGGTTTTGATTCTAAAGGCTCTCTGAATTTTTCATATAAAGTCAGGGGTATAAGTGGTTCATTTAAATTGTTTAAATACCTTCTCAGTAATGTACCAACATCATGAACCGTATATGAGTGCCAATTATTAAATTTGAGACCGTATTCAGGTGGTGTAGAAAATATATGCTGTAATTGTTTTACTCTCTTATTACTACCGGATACCCTAAATATACCAGAAACATTTAATGCATTTGTTTTCAGATAAGCGCCACTTTTAGCAACAACAATTGGAATTCTACCAAAACTAACTAATTCACTCTGTACAATAACTTCTGCACTGGCAACATTCAAGGAGTCTTCAAGAGAAGTCCCAAAAACGGTACCTGTAAACCCATGAGTATTTAAAATAAAATCATCTCTGTAAGTTTTGAAATTTTTATCATCTTTTATGTTTTTATTTTCATTGTTAATTCGAGATAAATTAGATTTATCACCTTTTGAAGGCGCACTGATGTTTTTTGAACTAATAGTTGGCCTTCTAAGCAGTTTGGACCCTGAATTGACACTGTACCCATTTTGTTCGTTCTGGATTCCAATCAGAGAATCACTTGATAAACTTTTAGGGTTATTCAGAAATGTTTTCCAAAATTGTCTTGAAGTTTTGGATGGAGAAGTTTCTTTGTGCATCACAATCGATTAATATGTACTATATTTCTTTTTAACGTCAACTTTCTTTTGTGTTTGGATAATTATCATAAAAACAAATCCCTTTATTGATCGAAGAACTCTTCTTCCGTTGATTAAAACAACTTATATCTATCACTGATATATGAGTGTACTATATAGTTGCTAATTTCAACTTTAATTTTTTGATGATTAAACGAAAATTCAAGTCACAATAACCTTTACCTGAATATGATACGTAATGTTATTGAAAATGAAATGATTGATTAATATTAAATGAAATTTGAAATTCAAATTCTAAAGAAAATGAAACGTTTCTCAATTGTTAACAATGAATGTTAAGCTTTCTCTTTCAATTCTTTTGTATTACAATATGATTATTTCCAAAAAAAGAAGGTAATTGCTCTAAAAACATGTCAATTATATAATATTTTTACTATTTCGGGTTCATTCCAATTATTTTTAGCTTCAAAAAGATTTTGTTGCTTTAGTCGTGGTGCGTGCAAATTAGTTTAACAAGTAGTAAAAATTGAAGTTTCGAAGATTTTGAAAATGAAAAACGTAAAAGAATCAACCTGAAAAGGCTAAAAATTAAGACAAAAACGGCCATAAAATGTGATGGTTAAATAAACAGTTACTAAAAATAGTGTTTTCACTTTCAAGATTAAGATTTTTCTCAGCAACATTATCGTAGTCGTATTCGAGATGATTCTCTTTGGTATCAGTTAATTCTTAAGTTATCACAGTTTGAATAACTATATAAATTTTGTTGATTTCAATGGGAGCAATAAATAAATGTAAATAGTACAGATAAGTTTTTTCTTATGTTTTGAGAAGCATTAATTAAAAGTATACTAGGGATCACTTCATCAGTGTTCTAAATTATATGCGTGTACATAATTATAATCATTAAAATTTGGAATTATATATTTGGTTGATATTTTGATTTTTTTTGTCTTTTTTTTGTTTTGAGTCAAAATCATCTCAATTACTGGTTGAGTTGAACATAATTACCTGGAAAAACACCTTGTTGACCATTGTAGATACCAGTCCACCATTCGTTGACATCCGCACTACGTTGAACAATTTGAATAACGGCGCCAGCTGGAAAACTTAAATCACCTTGAGCTTGAGCTTGGTATTCGTATAATGAAGTGCATGTTTCAGCAGCTGGGGCAGCAGCTGGTGTATTTGGATAAGCTGGTGGTGCTGCTTGGTATGGTTGCGCACCGGTATAAGCTTCTTGAGCCTTTGCATCAGCAGCACCATAACCCGCAGCAGCAGGAGAAGCACCATAACCCGCAGCAGCAGGAGCAGCACCATAACCTACAGCAGCAGGAGCAGCACCATACCCAGTGGCAGTTGGAGAGGCTCCATAACCGGTAGCAGTTGGAGAAGCGCCGTAGCCAGCAGCGCCGGCAGCACCAGCAGCACCAGCAGCACCATAACCTGCAGATCCTGGTGGGGTAGTTTCGTTAGCGCCAAAACGCTTTCTTGTCATTTCTAATTTAGCTTTGGAATATCCAATTTTGAAATGCGTTATAGATAAAGCATCTGCTTGTTCTTCAACGTTACCTCTCTTAAAATGAAAGGCTTCTATAATATCAGAATTCAAATCAAAATATGGAATCTTCATATCTTGAAATCTGTTGTATAATGTGTAAAAGATATTCAATTGCATGAAATAAAATGATACAAATAAGGGTTGGACAAATTGAGCTTCCAAACTGAATAAAATTGGCAATTGTTCTTTCATTAAATTATTATAATAGTCATATTCCTGTTGAGCAACTTCCATCTCAGCTTGAGCTTTATATAATTTTTCCTCAGTTTTTGCAGTTTGCTCTTTTTTGTTTTCAGCTTTACTAACGGTATTTAAACGTCTATCCAAATCCAATTTTTTGTGATTTCTCTTTGTTGCCATTTTACGAATGTAAGTAATAATTTTCAATAATTCTTGGCATGGCTTAACGATTTTTTCCTCCACCAGAGCTAAATCTGGTTTCAAAGTTTCTTGTAACTCAGCAACGATAGCTCTGTACTGCTCACTTGCCTCGATACCTTCTGGATTATCTTCTGAAACTGTAGCATTTGGATCACTCATCTTACCACTAATTGGTTTGAAAATTTCTTCCATTGCTTTTGCAAAACCAATTTGATGAGTTAGCATACCATTGACGGCAAGAGAGTATTTTTTAGACTCTTCACTTAACTTTTTCGTTTCATCTTCTAACTCTTTGAAACGACGTTCTGCATCTTCGTACACCGGATCTTCAGTTTGCTCCCCCATATTAAATTTCTGACGAAAAGACTGAGGAGCTCTAGTGATAGCCTTCGTGAACCCTTTGAAACTCATTTCTCAATTTTTATTTCACTTTTGTTTGTTTGTTTGTATATCTGATTATCTATTGATATTAATAAGTTTGAAGTATATCAGACACTTATAAAAATTTCCAAAATTTAATATATATATGAAACTTAATCTTGATAACTAAACCAGTCCCCCTTTAATAAGAGATATTTTCAAACCACAATTGAAAGGGAATAATGCTGCAATCAAATAAGATGTACGATATACGAAATTCAAAGTAACTTCCTAATCAAACTTTTGTTATATCTACAAAATATCAAATCACTACACTTCAACTTAAATTTCAACTACAATTCAACTCTTTTTTAACAATCTGTTATTTGTTAATCAATATTTTTTCCATGTTGAAGAGTTTGTATTATTTAAGAATTGATATCCAAATAATTATATAATTTAATTTTACAAATCCGCCTCAATATCTCAAAAGCAAATCACAGGGAAATTTTTTTACATGCCGATAAGTCAAAAAAAAAATAAAAAAATCGTGCTTGAGTGAGAAATTGTCGTACCAAGTTTTTTCGAAATCTACAGTATGCCCTAGACCATCCGGTGCGGGTAAGTCTTGGCTTAATCATTTATGGTAAAGTGATATATACCATGGGTGTCGTCTACTTATACGGTTTAGGCTATCTTTGAATGCAATTTGAAAGGAGTTTGGAAGGCTTTCCTTAGAGTCCCATGGATTAGCCATCATAAAACACTTCTGATATTTTTTCTGATAAATGTTTGGTGATTTTTTTTGAGCCAGGTGCAGTGCCAAGTTTTGTAAATATTAATAACTTAGCTTCATTTGGAGTTTTACAGTTTTTATATGCAGTGAGGATATGATTTAACGTAGGAAATTTCGATTGTATTGCAATTGCCTTTTCCAGTGAGACACCTTTGATATACATCAATATGTTGATTGTCAATTCTCGTACTGTTTTGGCCTCACTTTTACCCATTATATCTTGAAAACATTCAAAAGTATGACAACATTCGATTTCACTATTTCTACCAAACTCTAATTTGAATTTCTGCAATTTATTGAAATAAATTTCCTGCGAATTGATGTCATGGGGATAAATCACTATAAGTTCTTTTCTTTTATAGTGTTCACATATCACCTCGTGTAAATAAGATAATTTTTCTACAGTTTCTTCAGAATCAGCAGTTCTTATTAATGAAAATTTATAATACATTAAGATTACCCAAAGCGCAGTCTTCAAAGCTTCATCCATATTGGTGAATATGTTGTTATTGCTTGCTCCAAAAGTTTCTTCAATTAAGTATATTTTGTTACGACACCCTGATTTCTCCAAACGTGCTTTTTGTTCCATGAATCTATTATCACGAATACTACCAGCTAAATCATCCAATCTTTTCCTCTCAATAATTGTATCGAGTACACATGTAATTTTTAATGTTTTATGTCTGGCAACCCATATAATATCGCCTAGTGATAGTTGTTTCAATTCTGCTTTAACGCCCCTCCTATGAAATGCATTAAGAAAAAAATCTCGATTTGTTACTGATTTAACTTCTCTGTGATCAACTATAGGGAAAATATCATAAGAGCCCTTTGACCAAAGTTGATATGATACACCCTCAAATCTTCTCTGTATTATCTTGAAAGACTCAACATCATTCGATTTATCATATGATTCAAAAACATTATGTTCTTTAAATGTTACATCCATAATAGCAGAACTATTTTCAACATTGGCTTGAGTAGGAAATTTTTTATCATCGAACAAAGAGCTTAAATCTGCTGTAACCTCATTAGGATCGTTCCAAAATTTATTTTGATCAATTGCTCCGTTACTATCATGCTCAAAAACAATTGAATCTGCCTCTTTCAAAGTTTCGGCTAACAACCTACCTTCATCTGTTAATGAATACCTTTTGGGTCTTCCACTTTCAAAAATTAAAAGGTTATTACGTAAAGATCCTATTGATGACCATGCTCCATGCATTTCCTTAGTTGCATAATTAGGAATCATGCTGCTGTTACAATATTTTTGAGCTACCTCAACAATATCATCCTTTGTAAGTCCTTTACTGGTTGCGCCACCTTCCAATAAAGCTAACAATATTGCATAGCCACCAGATCGCTTTTTAGGAATGTATTTTCTTTTTTTTTTTGGTCTAGGATTTATATCTGAAGTTGATGTAGATGATCGGAGTAGTGTGGTTGATCTTTTACTTACATCAGCAACACTCTCAAGCTTTTCTGGAAAGTCAATGCTATTTTTTTTACAATAAGCATGTAGTTTAACCTCTAATTTCTTGGTTATTGCATCACCGATACCTTTTATTTTTTTCAGTTCTGATGGATAAAAGAATTCATCCTCTGAATCTATGAGGTTTCTTCTTGCTCTTTCATAAGTTTGTTGTAATTGCTCCTGATGTGATCCAAATGATTCTATTAATTCTTGTAACCAATCTACATAAAACTGTTTTATATTAGTTGGTAAGCTCATCACTACCTTTTTGTAGAATTTAATCTACTATTACAAATTATTGTATTTTTCTAACTAATGGAACGTCCAACTTCAAAACATTCATCACCAATCCAAAAAGATGTTTTGTTTAAGGTCATGTAGTATTTTCATTACATAAATACTAATTTGATGCTGCATTTTTCGCGATATATAAATAGGCGGATTTTATACAGCGTTTAATTTTAGATCATATATATAGAATCAAATTGTATTTATAGATTAGTATTAGCTGTTAATGATTAAATAAGGTTTATATATGAACTACAGACAAATTGAAATATATGAATAGAAAGTATACAGATATTTGGAATTGAAATAATGAATTCCTTATAATTTGTCGTAGTATTCTTGCCAGCCTGGAACTTCTTCCTTCATACCGTGTCTCTTTCTGGCAGCGACGACAATTTCACCAGCCTTGGTGGTTGGGTCTAATGGGTCAGTGTTTAAAGTAGCCCAATGGTCGAAAACCATTTGTGGGAAAGCTTGACCACCGGTAGCTTGTCTTAATTCACCAGTGAAACCGAAAGATTCGTTAACTGGTAAGTAAGCCTTAACGGTGAATAATGGAGTACCTGGTCTTTGTTCTTCAGAGACGACTTGACCTCTCTTTTTGTTTAAGACGGAGTAAATACCACCAACAGCTTGTTCTGGACATTGAATTTCGACTAAGAAGACTGGTTCTTGAATCTTTGGTTCAGCTAATAAGAAACCAGCATAAGTAGCTCTTCTCATGGTTGGGATAATTTGACCACCACCTCTGTGGATAGCATCAGCATGTAAAGTAACATCTAAGATGTTAACTCTAACAGATCTCATTTGTTCACCGAAAATTGGACCTTCCTTGGTAGCCCATTGGAAAGCAGCAACAACGGAATCCTTAATTTCGTGTAAGTATTGAACAGCCTTGGTTTGGTCGACAACTAAATTTGGACCGTTACCATCTGGACCGAAACACCAGATCTTTCTAGCGTCGGTAACATCCCAACCGTATTCATCAGCCATGATTCTAGCTCTGGCTTTGAAATCATCTCTTGGGTTAACCTTACCACTTTCAATAGCTAAAGATAATTCTTCATCAATTGGACAAGCCTTTAAGTAAATTCTGTTATGCTTGTTTGGAGACTTGGATAAAGCGGTTTGAGAAGATTCACCTTCAACAGTTTCTCTGTAAGCAACAACTGGTGGGGAGATCTTTAATGGAATACCAGCGTGATCGTTTTCTAAATCTTGTAAACAAATTTCTAAATGTAATTCACCAGTACCAGCAACAATATGTTCACCGGATTCGGACATGTAGGTTAAGACACATGGATCGGACTTGGATAATCTCTTTAAACCTTCAACTAATTTTGGTAAGTCGTTAGCGTTTTTGACTTCAACAGCGACTTGGACAACTGGAGAAACAGAGAATTTCATGACCTTCATGTTGTGAGCACTTTCGTCGGTGGTTAAAGTACCAGTCTTTAATAAGAATTGATCGATACCAACTAAACCTAAAATGTTACCAGCTGGACAGTCATCGATTGGTTCGACGAATCTACCCATCATTAAGACAACTCTTTGAATAGCCTTGACGAATAAATCATCCTTCTTACCTGGAACATAGTTTGGACCTTGGATTCTAACCTTTTGACCAGATCTAACGGTACCAGCGAAAACTCTACCGAAAGCGTAGAATCTACCTTTATCAGATGTTGGAACCATCTTGGAAACGTATAACATTAAGTCAGCCTTTGGATCACAGTTCTTGATAGCGATACAGTTTGGATCGTCAGCTGGACCTTCGTATAATTGTTCAGCTCTGTAGTTTTGAGCAGTAACTGGAGATGGTAAATGCATGATAATCATTTCTAATAAAGCATCAGCAGCTGGTAAGAACTTTCTCATAACAACCTTTAATAAGGCCTTACCTTCTAAGTCCTTTTCGTCACCCTTTAAGGAAATTTCTAATTTTTCTAATAAACTGTTAACTTCATCCTTTTTGAAGTTCATAACAGCAGCGAATAATCTGAAGATTGGGTCTAAGACGAACATGTTGAAAGCTCTTTCTAATGGCTTACCATCAGCGTCAGTGTCCTTGGAAGTCCACTTCTTGGTCTTTGGGTTGAAGAAAGAGTCACCCCATAATCTTTCCATCATCTTGACCTTGTCAACACCGAATTTCTTGGCGTATCTGTTGGCGAATTGACGGATGGTGAAAGCCCAACCGTGTAAACCGGAACCGAAAGCAACGGTACCTCTTTGTGGGTAAACTTGAACGTCACCTAAAACTTCATCAGCATAGGTAGAGATAATAACGTTACAGGATTCGACGGTTCTGGCGAAAGTTTGATATAAATCTTCCTTTTCGACTTGTAATTCTAACAAAGCTCTGTCAACCTTGTTAATACAGACGACTGGCTTGATTCTTTCACCTAAAGCTTGTCTTAAAACGGTTTCGGTTTGGACACAAACACCTTCAATGGTGTCGACGACAACTAAGGCACCATCGGTGACTCTTAAAGCGGCAGTGACTTCAGAAGAGAAATCGACGTGACCTGGGGAATCAATTAAGTTGATTAAGAAAGCGTTACCTTCAGTCTTTTGCTTAATATCCTTAACATCTTCATCAGACATTTCAGAGTATAAAGAGATAGCGGTAGACTTAATAGTGATACCTCTTTCTTGTTCATCCTTTCTGGTATCGGTGAAACGAGCTTCACCAGCCTTAGCAGCGGAAATAATACCAGCTCTTTGGACTAAAGAATCGGTTAAAGTAGATTTACCATGATCGACGTGAGCAATAACGGACATGTTACGAACGTTAGTAACTCTGTCCATTAAACCACGCATTTGGTCAACAGTGAAAGCAACCATTTT
>JAKTPK010000173.1:131975-149842 GCA_030557565.1 Tetrapisispora arboricola | reverse complement strand
AAAGAAGCAAAAAAAATTCAGATACTAATCCGGGATACAAAGATCCAAACCACGCTTCCACTGCCACTTAATCAGATAAATAGAGATCTACTAATTATAATCAGAATAGTTGTTAACTCAATCAACGCTCACATCCGACCCCATACTACAACAATCTATGTTAAAGAAATAAAATTATATATAGAGGCTGGATTAGGAAAGGTTGTAGGCTATAAAGTAATAGCTGGGATTAATAAGTGATGAATACTGCTAATGAGTAGTCCAAAAAGATATCTGGTTTCATTTTGGCCATAATTTAATGTTTCAGCTTATCTATATTATCTTACGTAACCTTTTGTAAAATTTTAGAAATTTTTTTTATTTTTGGATTTTATACACTAAGTCTGTAAACTAACTAATATATATAGAACACACTAATCTGTTTGTGAATAACTGATTGAATGATGCTAATGTTTTCCACTTATGTAATTATTATTGCTTGTAATGACTCATTGACAAAATGACTTCTTCTGTATCATCGGTAAATCTGTTCCAAGGTTGTATTTCAGACTACATTTGGAATGGTTTTTTAAGTAAATAATTGATCATCTTCATTATCCCAACTTGTTTGGAAAAACCATGAAAACGTAACAATAGAGCCGTAGATAATAGATCCACCTAGTATACTCATTACGCAACTTTCTGCTGTTACTAGGTTTGAATGATGTAAAACCAAAGGAAAAGCAATGCCTGACGTGACAAACATACTAGTCAGAAAATGTGAAAAGTCATTACCATTTTGTGAGGAGGAATCCGACATGAAATCTGCAGATCCATAACGATTTTTCGATAATGCATTTGGTAAAGGAGCAATTAAAAAAAACATTATAGCAATCAACGGATAGTAATTATGATATAAAGCACAACTCAAAATTACTAAAAGGAACCCCATGGACAGGAACCCAGATAAAGAAATAATTTTAGTTAATGGTGACACTTTTATGTCCAGCATCTTCAATTTATTTTGCTTCTGTTTTGTTTTGAATGTGTTTTATTGGGAGCTTTTAATGCTTTGACTATTTTGTTTGCTGACTATAATAAAGAAACTTTGCAATGACTCAGCTCAGCCTAATACTTCGAACCTAAAGATCTTTAAGTTTAAATCGATATAGTCATTTAAAGTTGGTGTATCTTTATATTATATCTTGTAAAATATCCTTTAAATTCTGAAAATAATCCTTTTTTCTACGCTACAGTAATCAAAAAATATTTCGCTTTTCCAGTTTTACAATTTTTAGTATGTTAATCTACTATGATAATAAGTAGCTTTCATGAACTGCACAAAACGTCAACAGTGTTTCAGTTGAATAATCATCGTTATCGTATTTACTTGAAGCTTAAAAACTATTATTTTATTTATTTGTTTATTTCATTATATATGAAAATAATATAAGACTAAATACAAGATAAAATATAAATAAAAGATAAAAATGATTTGGAAAATAGTCTTGGAACATTTTCAGCTATATTTTTTACATGTGAACTGATAATATCTTTTGAAATATTTCCTTTTTTTTATTTATATACATGTTTTTTTTTAGATTACCATGAACAATTTCATTACATTATGCTTATTGTTTAGATTCACCAGATGGATTAGAATCAGAAGCGTTGTTATTGTTGTTGTTGTTGTTCTCATTCTTGTACATTTGTTCGAATAATTTCATGGATGCATTTTGTAATTCGTCTGTCTTGGTCTTTAATTCTTCAGCATCAACTTCTTCACCAGCTTGGATTCTAGCAATAGATTCTCTTAATTGGGTAATTTGTTCCTTAACCTTTTCAGCTTCAGCTTTATCAATCTTACCTTCAAATTCCTTCAATGAGTTTTCTGTGTCATTGGCTAATTGATCAGCTTTGTTAGCAGTTTCAATTGACTTCTTTCTAGCTTCATCTTGAGACTTGAATTTTTCAGCATCGTTAACCATTTGTTCAATTTCAGCATCAGATAAACCAGAAGAACCAGCAACGGTGATGGAGGCATCCTTGTTGGAAGCTTTGTCTCTAGCAGAAACATTGATAATACCATCAGCATCAATATCAAAAGAAACTTCAATTTGAGGAACACCCTTTGGTGCTGGTGGAATACCGGCTAATGTGAAGTTACCAATCAATTTGTTGTCTCTGACTAATTCTCTTTCACCTTGGAAAACTCTGATTTCAACAGAGGTTTGACCAGCAGCAGCAGTAGAGAAGATTTGAGATTTCTTACATGGGACTGTGGTATTTCTTGGAATTAATCTTGTGAAAACACCACCTAAAGTTTCAATACCTAAAGATAATGGAGTAACATCTAATAATAGAACATCCTTAACTTCACCAGCTAAAACGGCACCTTGGATAGCAGCACCAATAGCAACAGCTTCATCTGGGTTAACAGCCTTTGATGGATCTTTACCAAATAAAGATTTAACAGTCTCGACAACCTTTGGCATTCTTGACATACCACCAACTAATAAAACGTCGGAAATATCAGAAGTGGCTAAGTTAGCATCCTTCAAAGCCTTTTTAACAGGGTCAACAGTTCTCTTGATCAATGGTTCAGTTAAAGTTTCGAATTGAGCTCTGGAAAATTTCATGTTGATATGCTTTGGACCAGATGCATCAGCGGTGATAAAAGGTAAATTGATTTCTGTAGAAACAGTGGAAGATAATTCAATCTTAGCCTTTTCAGCAGCTTCTCTGATTCTTTGAATGGCCATACGATCATTTTCCAAATCGATACCACTTTCAGATTTGAATTTCTTTACAATTTCTCTCAACAAAATAATATCGAAATCTTCACCACCTAAATGAGTATCACCATTAGTAGATTTGACTTCAAAAACACCATTAGAAATATCTAGAATAGAAATATCAAAAGTACCACCACCCAAATCGAAGACGGCGACGACTTTAGACTCAGATTTTTCCAAACCATAAGCTAAAGCAGCAGCAGTTGGTTCGTTAACAACTCTCAAGACGTTTAAACCAACAATTTGACCAGCATTTTTAGTAGCTTGTCTTTGGGAATCGTTGAAATAGGCTGGGACAGTAACGACAGCTTCCAAAACGTTTTTACCTAGATAAGCTTCGGCAGTTTCCTTCATTTTGTTCAAAACAAACCCACCGATTTGAGCAGGAGAGTAACTTTGACCTCTAGCTTCAACCCAAGCATCACCGTTTGAATGTTTAACGATCTTGTATGGGACTTGCTTGATATCTCTTTGGACTTCTTGATCTTCAAATCTTCTACCGATCAATCTCTTTGTAGCAAACAAAGTATTTTCTGGGTTGACAACGGCTTGTCTCTTGGCTGGAATACCAACTAATCTTTCACCATCTTTTGTGAAAGCGACAACAGAAGGAGTAGTTCTGGCACCTTCGGCGTTTTCAATGATTTTTGGAATTTTACCTTCCATGATGGCAACGGCAGAATTGGTGGTACCCAAATCAATACCGATAACAGGACCTTTGACCTTAGTGGAAGAACTGTTGAAACGAGAAGCTAACTTAATTGGAGCACCAACAGTTTTCTTACTCAAAATATGTCTAGCAGATAGCATGGTGATTAGTATGATTATATTTTTTTGTGCGTGTATTTATTTTCGTATCTGTTCTATAATCTAGATGTTATAATTTACTTTTCCTTTTAATTATTTATAGAAGAGGGAGAACAAACTACTTAATTCTTGGATTATAACGATGTTTTATTTCTCTAGTTCTTATAACTGCTATATATATGGATATAGATATAGATATAGATATCTCGGTGTGTATTATATGGCAGAGCAAAAAAACAAAAAATGAACAGAATGTATTTACAGAAATTTCTTATTTCAATTGTTACCTGTGTTAAATATGAGAAAAATCCAGTCAAGGTTGAAGCAAAAAACGAATTAGTGTGCTCTTGGAATCAAAGTTTCTAGAAATAATAGAGTCACGACAAAGCCTAAATCCAGAATTGACCAGTTCGAAATTTCATGAATGTTTTATTTTCCTTTCGAAAAAAGAAGAAAAAAGAAAAGTGAAAAAAGAAATTGGCGGCTTTTGGGAAGCGTCGCAGACAATGCCGCGCAGGAGCGGTGCGTTTTCCGTTGGTGGTCGTCGATTCGACCAATGGAGGCCGCGAGTCGTTCGACGTGATACGCACGGTGGTGGTGCTGCGGTGGTTTCTGTGTGGGTTTCCATGAGTTTCTAGAAGGAAAAAAAAGTGCGGTTGTTTTGGAAGAAACGGGTAACTGGGCAGGTCTTGGTTTTGGTGGCAGGACGGGTAAGAATGGTCGAGATATTTGGAGCCTCGTCGATGGAAGGAAAGAGTCCACTACTCTACTACTCTACTACTCTCCTACTCTACTAGTCTCCTCTACTACTCTCCACACTTGTCGAGAGATTATGCGTAACTCGTTCGAATATGACTTGATTTTGATTTCGATATTTATTTTAAATCTATTTTGATATCTATTTATTGTACGTAGTACAACAGGAAATGTACGGCTCAGGTGCTCTTCTGCTTAGACAATCTCGATTGTTCTTTTTGTGATGTCGGCAGGTTGGTCATCCATGAAGAAATACTTGAAGAAATATTCACAGGCAAAACTACCGAAAAAATCTAGAAGTAACGTTGCTGTAAGCTTGAATTTGAAAGTGTCTGTCATCGGTACGAAATTCAATGACTCGTTTAGTTCGGGCAAGATTTCGGTGGCACCTGCTAACGCTAGGCCTGCAACACCAAGGATACCGTAATACATACCCTTGTTGTTTCTAATGTTCTCCCTGAATGGCTCACCTTGGTAGTTGACGGCGAATGTGGAGACTTGTTGGACTAGTTGGATCAAAAAGATACCAGTGTTCAACAATGATGGTGCAAACTCTTTCTCTAGATCGATTTGTGGTTCTCTTGGTTCTAAGATATAAATTTCTCTTGTGATGTAAATTAATGTTACGATATGAACAGCAAATTGTGACAAGATTGAACCCATGATATAAATATTGAAAATACCCTTTTGTGGTCTACTCTTGGATAACTTCTCTAATGGTTGACCACGTGAAATACTTAAGAAACAAACAGATAACAATAAACCAGAAGCTGTGGCTTGGCCATCACCAAATTTAACACCGGCCAAGTAAATAACACTCAATGAGTAAGCACTGATTAAACAGTTCAGAGCCAAAATTTTGTACATTTGAATAGTGTTGACTAACGCACAACGACCTTGTCTAATAATATTGGTGACAGCGGCAACATTTGCTAATTTGGATGTGAATGGTGCTGCACAAGATGCATCACCTAATTTCAAAGTTGGAACTTCTTCGTCGTCACCATTACCATTAGCTTGTGCACCCATTAATAAAGTACTTAAATCACCAGCAGATGTTTTTACATTTTTAGGGTCAAGTGGTTTTGGAACTTCAATAGGTTTATTATTCGCTTCAGTAACCAATTTTCTCAATTCAGGAGTGATAGTTTTACCTTTTTTCTCAAGAGCTTTCAAGTAATGTGGATTCTTTGGACCAGGTGGGTAACAATCGGCAATTATTTCTGGAACTACAGGAATAGGTTGACCCCATCTAGTAAATAGCTCAACTTGTTTGTCGTAAACAGTCTTCATATTGTTGACCTTTCTATCTTCAGCTAATTTTTTCATACCATCTTCGGAACCATTTAATAAAGCAACACCAACATGAGCTTGTTTCAATGCACCAACATCATTGGTACCATCACCACACATCAATGTTTGGTAACCCATATCTTTCAAAGTGTTTAAAATGAATTCCTTTTGTTTTGGAGAAACACGAGCATAGACCCATGTGTGACGAATTAATTGTCTCAATTGATTGTGATCGGCATCGACTAAAGCTTGTAACGCAGCACCCGTGACGGCAACGTCATATTTGTCGAATATTTTAGTTTGGTCAAATTTATCAGTGTTGGCATTAAAGTCAATTCTTATCGTTTCGTTAACGTCAAAAAACATCAATTTAGAAGATTCAGAGCTCTTGACATCAGATTTATCTAGAATTAAAGTCTCCCTTTCAACAATAGCAACTTCTTTGGCAACGTGGACAGCAGTTAGTGGATTATCACCAGTAATCATAATACAACGATGCGAAGACTCATTTAACATTTTAATTGTTGCAATAGCATCATTTTTCAAAGGACAATGGAAAATCAAGAAACCGCTGAATTCTAATTGTTCTTCAATTTCTTCACGGGACAAATTATCAACATCATTAGTACTTAGGGTTGGTAAAGATTTTGTAGCTAAAGCTAAAACACGAGAACCGGAACGAGTAAATGATTTGTAAATAGCATCATAATTTGATGGAACTGAAGTTAATCTTTCACGAATAGTTTCTGGAGCACCTTTAACAGCTGCAAAGTAACTATTGTTATGAGAAGCGACAGAAGAAGATCTTTTTAAAGCAGATGAAAATTGGAAACGACGTAAAATGTTTATATCACCATATTTTTTATTGGTAGTAACAAGCTTGCTGTCAACAGACCAACCAAAAGCTTTTAAAGTAGCTTTTTCCATTGGATCTCCTACTAATTCGCCATCATCTAATTTAACCAAAGCATGGGCAGCACCGACAACTAAAGCAGTAGTTTTAGGTGCTTCATCCGCTGAAAATGCATGTCTAATATCTTTGACGTTGTCGGATAAACCAGCTAAACTTTCGAACACTAAATCTTCACCAGTCAAAGTACCAGTCTTGTCAAAACAACATACATCAACCCTACCAGCTAATGGAATTCTAAATGGTTCAGTACAATAAACGTAGAATTTGGATAATGCAGCTAAAGAACTGTTAACGGCCATAGTTAATTCCATTGGTAACTCTGGTGGAACAACAGAAGTAATAATTAGAATACAATCTAAAATCAATTTAGATTGGATTCTACCCATTTTAGTACCTTCAACCCAGACATACCAAGAAGCTACAACAGCGAAATTCAATAAAAATAAGATAAAGAATAGAGCTTCTTTATTATCAACAGAAACACGTTCAGAAGAAAAAATCATGACACGAACTAAAGAACCTTGAGTAGTTTCGAAACCAGTTTTTGTAACTACAGCTAAAGCACCATTATCTGGAGCTAATGGAACAATGGTATTACCCTCTGGAGCAGTGACTTGCAAAGCTTTAGTACCACTATGCAAAACCGAATTTTTATCTAAATCATTAACTTGTAACAAATCATCCTTAGGACGTAATTTGATAGATTCTTTTAGTAATGGTGTAGACTCACCAGATAGCATTGCTTCATTCACAATACAACTACCATCGACTAAAATCAAATCACATGGAATAGCGCTTTCTTCGGTGGTTCTGGTGACAGATACTAAATCATTTGGTAATAATTGATGAGTTCTCATTAATTGCCATTTACCATCTCTATAGACATTCATTTCAAATGGTTTAACACCCATAGTTCTAAATTCTTTTAAAGTTGTTAAACGTTGGAAAACTGCAGCACCTTCCATAGAAACAACGACAAATAAATTAAATAAAGAATAATACCAGAAGTCGTCTAGTAACCATAAAGCAATGCAAAACAATTGGAAAATAAACAATGGAGCAACAGCATGCTCTTTGAATAACTCAAGAAAAGTTGGAATTGGGATATCAAAAGAATTTTGACCATAAAGTCTTCTAGAGGTGGTCAAATCACCACTCAAACCTTTGTGCTCAGTGAAATCACCAATCTTTGGAGCTTCATCAATTAAAAACTTTGGGGAAGAGAAAATGTTAGTCTTTTCATTCCATAAAAATCTTTTCTTTTGAAATTCAAAAAAGACTTGAAGATGACCTTCCTCTTTAACTCTTTGAATTGGGACAATATCATTAGAACCATTGTTGGCAGTAGTAAAAATCATGACATGAGTTGACTCATTAAGTGATTTACTTGAGACGTAATCAAATTTAGCTCTAATATTAACATTCCAGAAGGGCATTAAAACAACCAAAACATTCAAAGACATGATAGCACCTAAATAAACAAAAGTCCATTCTGAACCACCAATATAAGTCTCATAGTCTGTGAAATATAATTGGAAAAAGGTGGCATACAATGGTAAAAATGGGAACAAATAAGGTTTTGTTGACAAACTTCTTGGTGACAAGAATTTAGAATCCTTCACAATAGGACTCTCGACCTGTGAAACCTCAACCATTTTTTTCAATGATTTATTAAATGGTGTCGTTATTGGGACTATTTCTTTTATAATAATAATTATCTCAAATAATATAAATTACTATTAGTTAATCCCAATAATTCAATTGAACTAATTTCACTTTTTGCCACCTGTGATATATATAAATGATTTATTCTTAAAAGTAATTTATTTCATGTTTTTGTTTTTTTCCAGCTTTCTCGACCAATTCGTTTTCGCAAGTATTATCGTCGAAAAAAAAATCATGTTCACATGAAAAATATGGTGTAACTGATAGTGCATCCAACGGTAATAAGTTCAAAAGAAAGAAGTTAATTCAACAAATACATCAATCAACAGTTGCTTTATAGTAGTGAAAAGATCGAATTTTACCGTATGATATCAATTGTCGAGTGGTAGATAATTGAGGGGATTACACAATTAAACTTGACAACAAAATTGATAAGATAGTAAAAATGTAGAAATTCTTAAATGCTGTAAAAATGAAGTGTTTCAAGCTTACGTAAAAAGAGTAATAAATAGTGACATTAAATGGTTTTTTATTAATACAAAGTTGATTATGAACGGTAAATAAATATATATTATGTTATTTTGAAAAAAATTAATTGGAATATTGGTTTATCTCTTTATGAGTTCTAATTTAGATAGTTCTGACTTTCGATAATATGTGAAAAGTAATCGAAGGTGGGAAAGTTCAATTATCAAAATACTATCAAATTGATTTCCAAGTCAATGCAAAAATGAAAGGTAAAATTAAACAGATACATTAAACTCTCCAAACTTTACCGTCAGCAACCATCAAGTTGTTTCTTTCAGCCATAATCGACAAACCAGCTAGATATTCTTCTTCGGTAAATTTTTCTTCATCTGTCAGTTCTTCATTAATGGCATCAAATAAACTTTCAACCGGATAAGACTCATCTTCGAATATATCTGATTGCATTAAACGAGCTGTGATACCAGATAAAAGCGATAGTCTGGCTGTTGAAATTTTGCCATTACTAGAATTATCTAAATCGAAGGAAGTGGCATGGGTCGATGCAGAGATATTGGACAATCTTGGAGTGTCAGTTAATGGGCCAGTGGTGCCATATGATTCTTGATCTAATTGTTCTCTACGTCTAGGTGATACTCTCAAACCTCTTCTTATTCTTTCTTCTAATTGTGCTTGATCTTCAACATTTTCTTGTTCTTCTTCATAATCACTATCGACTAAATTCAAGTTTCTATGAGCAGAGGAGAGAACAGGAGAAGATGTAACATTTTTTCTAGGCGTGCTTTTGATAGGGGAGGAACGGGTACTACCTTTAGTTTTTTTTCTTGGGGATTTTTTAGGAGATCTGTTCATTAAGGATTCTTCTGCATCACTGTCTTCAAAATAGAGATCATTACCAATATCTTCACCTAATAAGGCAAATCTTAACAAGTTAGCAGCAACTAAAGCATCACGCTTGTTAACAACTCTTGATAATCTTACTTTTGCATGAGCAGTGGATAATCTAATCAAGGTTTCTAAGGTTCTTGCAGTGATTGGTGATTTTTTGGAATTTTCATCATTTCTCAAATCAGCATAATTTTTTACAATAACATCGATTGCTTCTTGGGTTAATTGTGGCTGAACTCTTTCTTTCGCATATTGGACATATTTTCTCAAGAAAGGAATAGTGAAAATATTTGGAATTTCTGTACCATTATGATCACCTCTATTTTTAGCTAATTTAGCACCAGCCTGAAGAAGAGGGTTATATTTCTCGAAAACTTGATTATCGTCCTCTTCATTACCAGTAGACTCATTCTGATCATTTTTTTCGTCGTCATCATCCATTCCAACAGCTAAGGATAAATTAATTCTTTCACGAATAGGTTCACCTTCCATATAACCTGGTGGTAAATACCTATGTGTCCTTAATACATGCTCACTAATAGATCTATCTCTAATTTCATTTATATCATCAGTAACAACAAATAGTAAATCAAAACGAGATAATAAAGAATCTGGCAATGCAATATTTTGGTGAGGATCTCTGTTGATATCATATTGACCAAAAACTGGATTGGCAGCAGCAATAACACTACAACGGGCATTCAAGGTTGTATGAATACCTGCTTTGGCAATGGTGACTGTTTGTTGTTCCATAACTTCGTGAATAGCGACTCTATCGGCATCACTCATTTTATCGAATTCATCGATACAGACAATACCTCGATCAGCTAAAACCATGGCACCTGCTTCTAATCTTCTTTCACCTGTTTCTCTGTCGGTTGTGACAGCAGCAGTTAAACCTACACCGGATGAACCTCTACCCGTTGTAGCGATCGCTAGAGAAGCTGTGTTCAAAACAAATCTTAACATTTGCGACTTTGCCGTTGATGGATCACCTACCATTAATATATTGATATCACCTCTTAAATGAGAACCATTTTCTAAATTTTTCTCAACACCACCCATTAACATTAATAGAACTGCACGTTTAATATGATCGTGGCCATAAATAGAAGGAGCTAATGATTGAGATAAGATATCGAAAATATCACTTCTCTTCGAAACTTTGTTAATATTTCTAATATCAGTATCTGATAAAATCTGTTTTGCTGCAACACCGGTAGACCTTGCATGTAATGGGTAGACAGTATTACCAATAATCAGAGTTCTGAAACCGCTCAAAGTTGAAGAATCTTGATTCATACCACCAGCACCCATAGATTTATATACACCAATAATATTGACCCTATCACCTGGTTTTGTACTATCCACTAAATCATCATCCAGAATAATATCAACAGACCTTGGTAATTGGCCTGCTGGGGCCATTTCAGGCATCTCTTGTACGGTGATACGCTGATGATCCAGAAATGTAGAGTAACCGTATTCGGTTGTTAATTTATTACCATCAGCATCTTCAGTTGGATAGATTGCAGGGGTTGGTGCTCTTGTTGTTAAAGAAGTAGTTGCATCAGTGTAATCTCGATAATGGAATCTACCAGTGTTCTCTGCAAAATGAACCGATCTTATTAATTTAGGTCTGACTAGCGAGGTTTTAGTGACAATACCTTCTATTGAAACTAATTTATTTAAGAACAAAGAATTCAAAGAACGTGGTGATAAAGCGTGAGCACCAAATGCACCTCTGAAAGATGATTTCCAATTCTTAGAAGCTGAAAGATTTGTAGCATTATTCTGTAAATTTGGTAGATCATCGATTGAAGAAGCTAAATCAGTAATAGCCTTCTCTGCAGGAGGTATGAAGTTTGAAGGATCAATTAACATACCTGACCAATAGCTTCTATCGAATTCTCTTAATTCGTCCAATGAAATTGTGATTCTCAAAGGCAGGTTTTCATTTTGTTTAGAAGTTTCTTTATTCGACGCATCGTTGTCGAGGTTGTTGCTAGCTAAATCAAAATCCAACTCCGATTGGTCTTTATTGTCCAGTGAGTTCAACACGTTAGCATTGTGCAATTGTATAGTTCTAATGTGTTCTTTGTAAATTGGAAAACTGTCTAAAAACTCTTGAAACCTCCTAACCCTGTCCGAAAAGACAGCGTCTGGAGTGAACGTTGCTGAGTCAGTGTCGACATCCATTATAGCTCGAGTGAATTGAGAGTCTTGTCGTTTTTGTTAAATTGGAAGCCAAATGAGCTGAATTTACTGGAAAAGATTGGGGTAAAGTATGACAGCTATTAATGTGTGAGTAGACGGTAATCTAACCTTCTGCGATATATCAAGATTATCCTCATATAAGTTTAGCTTGTTCAAATCAAAAGTAGCTCCAAACATAAGTGGTTGTAAGGTGATGAGAAGAACACCTTATAGCATGGGAGAAATAAGTGTAAAAAAAAAAAAGAAAAGTAAAAATCGAAAATCGAGTGAACTCATTAACTGTCCTAATCGGGTAACGCGTAAAAGAAAAAAGGCCGGGCAAATCTGCCGCAATGCACTCGCTGTTGCGTTGTCAATGCCCTAAAAGAGAAAAAATATATATTCAGATCTCGAGCAGTTTAATTTAATTACGTTTCCTAAAGGGGTAAAAACAGCAACTTTTTCACCTCAGAGCGAACAGCAAAGCCAAAAAATGTAAAAACTTAAAAATTCGACAACTGCAGGATTCGAACCTGCGCGGGCAAAGCCCAAAAGATTTCTAATCTTTCGCCTTAACCACTCGGCCAAGTTGCCGTACTAATATTAGAAGTTATATTTTGAGTTCCTTTACACTAAGTACTTTTATGAGTAGATTTATGATTTATAGCTACTGTTTTGAATTGTGGCACTAGCTATTAAATACCTGTTGGAAATTGTTGTCGTTCAATAACAATTGAAATGAAGTTCAGCTGAGAACAAAAAATCTATAGAGCTCTAAGTTTTTATTTTTTCGTGTTATTTTTGGCTTCTGTTTTTTTAAGTTTTGTCGTAATAGTTGTGCTTTGATTTTTATGTACAAATCTAAACATTAAAAAATTTCTATCTAAGTATGCGATTCTACTATGAGTTAATCGTAAAATAAGTTGGATCATAAGTATCTTTTTATTAGGTTACATAATTTTTTATAATTTTACTATATACCTTATTCAATCTTAAGCTGAACCAGAAGCATCTTTGAAAGAAATAGCAGCTTCTTCCTCCATGGCGGCAATGATAGTGACCATCAAATCTCTGCCTTCATCGAAAGCTTCTTGGATTTTGTCACCTAATTCACCTTCTGGGGCCTTGACATCATCTTTGGTTTCACCATCGTTGTTCATCAAAGATAAGAAACCATCATCGATATCCAATAATTGGTATTCAGTTCTCTTAACAAATGGACATTCCATGTTGTGAGTGGATGGGGATAAATCTTCCATTTTTTTACCAGTGAAAATATCTAAAGCGACCAAATGAACTTTAGCATGACCGTGCTTACCAGTTTTAGAAGTGGACATATCAACAATCTTACATGGTCTACCTTTAATGACAACAAAACCATTTTTTCTCAAAGCAGAACATTGCATTGGGTAAGTTAAAGAGGAACCAGCATCGGCGATTTCAAAAGTATGTTGTTCTTCGTCAGACATTATGTATTTGTATTGAAATTTGATGAACTTTTCTGCTTGATGTAGTGAGCAAGAAATTTTAAAATGAACAAATAAAGCTAAATTACCAAAGAAATGAATCTTTTGTAAAACAAAGTTAACAAGAAAGAAAGACAAATAAAAAAACTGAATTAATTTATATTAAATAGACAATGGTAAAAATTGACAAAAAAAATAATAAAAAACATCTTCAATAAAATTTTTCTTTTCTCGAAACACATCCAGATAGAAATACTATTGAATGTATCTTTGTCATCTATCAGTCTATATATATATATATAAATATATATGTATACTCATGTATATAGAAACTAAAACAGCATACCATCATCAATTTTCCCAAGAAATCTGAAGCATTACCAATTGATCGAATGTTGAACTAGACGGAAATGCTACCATAGCATGGTATAAAATTAGTGTAACATTTATAATTCTATCTCTTTTGATCAAACGAAAGTACAAATCAATAAATTATAAGCATTCTTTCCTCGTTTAAAGGACATTTAGTTTGTCTCAATTGAGGACGTTCGAAAAAAAAAAACAGAAAAAAAAACAGTGAAACAGCAGTAGAGAATCGTTCAAGTTTACGAATCTCGAGGCAAAAAAAAAAAACTAAAAAAGTTTAACGAACTTTCACAAAGAAAACTACAAAAGAAGCATGAAGTGAAAGTGTGTGTTTGAGTTACGCACGCAAACACCTTTCACAATCATTGGATTGTTGGATTAACAGAGAAACAAAACACATACAAAAAATGATTCTGATTGAAATGATCTCAGTAGCTATTCAAAGCCTCTATGGATCCAGAGCACATTGTATGACATCTGCAAAAGAAAAAAACATGAATAAATCTCAGAATTTTGTTCAGCATCAGAACTCTGATGACAGAACTTTTTTGCAGGCAATGCTTTGCTAGGAAAATGTTCTTGTATGCTACATGTTCATTATAACACATATATTTGAACCCTAACTCTAATCAATTACGTTATTATGTTACGTTATATGGACATACACACATATTCTTCATCAATGTACGAATTGTACCTGTATACTGACTGTATTCATTTGCTGAGATACCAAACTCTGTTGAAATACACATCACGTGCTTATCATGTGATAAGCACGTGACTGATCAATGTAATACATGTTTTTATTTTTTTCATCGTTGTTGAAAAATTTTGACAGCATAATACACAATGTTGATTCTTAACTATCGTCAAATGACATTTAGGTGCAGAGAGAAACTTGTTTCTATAATTAAATCTTGGATATATTTTATTGTTTATGTAGCTAATTTTTTTGTTAAAATAAGTGACATATAACAAAAATTTTTTTTTTCATACTTGTTGTGAAGATTGTTAAGACACTGCAGATTATTATTATTCTTCACCGATCAACACGTAAGCACCAATCATGAAATATAATAAGAAGATTTCAAATTCGGTGAGTTCGAATCTGGTCAGTCTGATTTGTTCATTGTTCACTGCCTTGTTGTTGATAAAGTTTCTAATAAGTAATTCCATCATCTCAGTGCCATCGATTCTCAAATTTATTAGACTGAGTTCCTCCAGTTACTACGTGCCGGATTTTAGAGATACCCCAAATGTAGAATATTATGATCTTCGTAATTATAAAGGTAACAAAGATGGCTGGCAAAGAAATGATAGAATAGTGTTTTGTGTACCGCTAAGAGATGCTGCTGCTCATTTACCTAGATTTTTTGATCATTTGGATAAGATGAGTTATCCACACAATTTAGTTGATTTGTCATTTTTGGTTAGTGACTCTTCAGATGATACTATGGGTGTTTTACTATCGCACTTACAGACTGCTCAATCTCAACCGGATAAATCTAAGAGGTTTGGTAACATAGAAATTTATGAAAAAGATTTTGGTCAAGTCATCGGTCAATCGTTTTCTGATAGACATGGTTTTGCTGCCCAAGGTCCAAGAAGAAAATTAATGGCAAGAGCTCGTAATTGGCTGGGATCCGTTGCATTGAAACCTTATCATTCTTGGGTTTACTGGAGGGATGTCGATATCGAGGTTGCTCCAAAGACTATCATGGAAGATCTGATGCACCACGATAGAGATATTATTGTTCCAAATGTTTGGAGACCTCTGCCAGATTGGTTAGGTAATATACAACCGTACGATTTGAATTCTTGGCAAGAATCTGAAGGTGGTTTGCAACTGGCCAACCAACTGAATGAAGATGCCGTTATTGTAGAAGGGTATCCAGAGTATGCTACTTGGAGACCACATTTAGCCTATATGAGAGATCCAAATGGTGATCCGGAAGTAGAAATGGAATTAGATGGTATTGGTGGTGTTTCAATTTTATCAAAGGCAAATGTTTTCCGTTCAGGTTCTCATTTCCCTGCATTTTCTTTTGAAAAACATGCCGAGACTGAAGCATTTGGTAAGTTATCGAGAAGAATGGGTTATAATGTCATTGGTCTACCGCACTATGTTGTTTGGCACATCTACGAACCTTCAACTGAAGATCTGAAACATATGGAATGGATGGCCGAAGAAGAAAAAAGAAGAATTGAAGAAGAAAAACTAAGAGAATTTTATGATAAAGTTTGGGATCTTGGCTTTGACGATGTCAGAGAAGAATGGTCATTCGAAAAAGATTCAATTTTGAAGAATATTGATAGTATTCAGAAAGTAGATAACAGAAATTCAAAAGAAAATGAATGGTATGAAGATACAGCTGAAGAAAAGAATAAATTATTAGAGGCACAAAAACAAAAAAATAGAGAAGAAGCAAAAAGAAAAGCTAGAGAAGAATATAACAATAAAGTAAAAGCTAAAGCGGATGCACTCGCAAAACCTAAGAAGAATAATGCCGCATCTTCAAAAGAAAACTCAAAGGAGAACGCTAAGGCTGATGTCGATGTCAAAGCCAAAGCTGATACCAATGTCAAACCTGCTTTGAATGCCAAAGATAACAGCGGCGGCTCTCAAGATAAAGCAAAACCAGATACCAATGCCAAAGCTGAAGGAAAGGCTCAGGCAGAAAAGGAAATAAAACCAGCTAAACAAAATGTACCAGCTGATTTCGATCCAAAAAAACAATGATCCATCACATACAAATTTAATTTTACATAACATCACATAACATAACATAATACACACATTGTATATACATAAATTGTGAAAAAAAAGAGGGTTTTTGTAATACAGCATGCCGTATTGAAAGTACAGCTTATTCTTTATGCTAATCGAAAAAAATGGATGTCAGTGGGACTCTTAAGGTTATGAAATAGATGTTTAGAACCACTAAAGCAAGAACCGCTACTACCATCACATCACAGCAACAACCAGTGTTGTTAACGCTGTCGTCAGCTCTGTCGTTAGCACTCCAATTACAGCATCTTATAAAATCCTTTAACCGAATTAGGAAATACCTTTTACGTTTTGGCACCAACGAGAGATATATGACCTAATTAGGAAAAACCAACTCCAATTGAGCCAAATCCAGCTTTAGGGTTACCCGTCCCAGATACCCGGCCATGCGCAGCGCTCAAGAGAGGCCTACAATCCGGCCACGGCCGTTTCTGTGCAAGATGCGGTGGCAAAAACAATAAAAGAGAAAGTGGAAGAGAAGAAAAAAAGAGGCAACTGGTACCGGCGGTTGTTAGGAAAAAATGCAATAACATGTCAAAATTTTTTTGTATGGGAAGATTTCATTTAGTGTACTGGAAAGAGTGTTACATTTATAAAAGATTTAATGAACTAAGATATATAAAGTCTTGTGGATGTTAGATATGGTTGATTGTTTGGGTGCGTCTACGATCTGGTTGACAGTTGGTCTAGTTGTTAAATCAAATTCACTAAGTAGGAGCTCGATAGAGAGAAAGAGAGAGAGAGAGAACTTTTTTTCTGGGAAAAATAAGCATCATCACAATTATAGAGGTTGCAGATTCAAGTAGATAAAGATAATACTTTGAGCAGATTTTCGAGTTATAGTCAAGTCGGGTTATATACTTTAGAAGAGTTACAAACGAGGAAAATATTGACACAATGGTGAGCATTATTTTCAAAGATTTCAAAAAACAAAAAGTTTCATTAGATCTTGACAATTCAAGCACTGTTTTAGATGCTAAGAAACAGTTAGCGGAGCAAAAGGACTGCGATGATTCTCAAATCAAATTGATATATTCCGGTAAAGTTTTACAAGATTCCAACACTATCGAAAGCTGTGGTTTGAAAGACAATGATCAAGTTATCTTCATGATTTCGAAGAAAAAATCTACAGTGACAAAAGTGACCGAACCTGTAGTACCAGCTGAATCGACTGGATCTGCTGTTGTGGCAAACACAGCTACTCCTAGTCAAGCAAATGAAGAGCCTGCATCAACAGAAAACAACGAAGAAACTAATGAGCAAGCTGAAACTGTCTCAAATGATCCAGGTTTTGTGGTTGGCTCTCAACGTAGTGAAGCTGTCGATAGAATAATGGAAATGGGTTACGAAAGAGAAGAAGTGGAAAGAGCTTTGAGAGCTGCATTTAATAATCCTGATAGAGCTGTAGAGTATTTACTAATGGGTATTCCAGAACATTTACAACAACAACAACAACAACAACAACAACA
>JAKTPK010000173.1:0-122478 GCA_030557565.1 Tetrapisispora arboricola | reverse complement strand
TTCGACTCGCCCCCGGGAGACTCTTTTTTTCTACGGATATCTACATAAATTTTTTTTTTAATTAAGTTTACTCTTGAAAAAAAAACCAAATATGATTAAATCATCGATGATATTCCTAAAAATGTAACAAAAAACACAATCTAATTCTAATTTAGTTTTCTGAGTATAAAAAACTTAACCTACTTCTGCAACTTTGGGGCAAGTCATTGATCAACTATTTTTTGCCTTTTAAGATAAACAACAGAATAATAATCTCAAGAGCACAATAATAATATCAACAAAGAGATGGAAAAACTTAAAAATTTAGAAGCCAGTTTGCCACCAGAACAACCTCCAACAAAACAAACCATTGATAATTTACAAGATGAAATATCAAGAGAGTTCAAAACTGCAGCAAACAGTGTTGCAAAATTGTATAAATTGACAAATGAAAAAAAATCATTATTACAGCACAAAGGATATTTAGATTGTATAAATGATATATTGAAAATGATCCAAAACGAAAGAAACGAACTAAGTTTGCATGATATTGAAATAAGATGTATCAAAAAGAAAAACGAAATACTAGGTGAATCAAATAACTTCAATTTTGATAAGCCCAACACCAAAAATAAAGAAAAAGAATACCGGCTTTCAATGGTACCATTAAGTATACAAAAGGACAGAAAAGAACGAGTCATTAACAATGAAGTAGATGAGGATATCAGACTAGAGACCTCTGACTCCGAACATGAGCACACAGATAAAAAGCCAAGATTATAGCCATATACTCTTGGTATCGGACATACATTCATACATTCATACATATGCAGACGTATAAATGCATCATCATCACTTTGTAGCATTTTTGTAATGTAAGTGAAAATTGATGGCCCATCAGGGTTTGTGTTTAGGGCTACGTAGCCCTACGTAGGGCTAGTTGATCGAATTGACCAGAAAATAAAAAATTTCTTCCATTTCTAGTAATTCATCACTGCTGACTACCTATTTAGGCAATAAGTAAAACAAAACAAAGCAAAAGCAGTAATTTACATTGAGAATGTCTGTTGGCGCTACCACAATGACACGAATCTGCACACACAACACACAAGCCCTCCCTGTGCGTTGGCAGAAACCCCCCAACAGAAGCAGCGACAAAAGAGGGGTCAGTCAGCGAGACCTGAGCAATTGACAAAAAAGAAAAGAAGAGAGCTGTGCCGCAGCGGAAACGGCGGAGCAAACACGCAAAAAAGAAACGTGAACGCACAATGATGCGTTTATTGGTTTGTTTGTTTTGTTTTTTCTTCCGTTGGGAATCTCGCCGGTGAAAAACTCAGAGCCCCTCCAAAAATAACAAAGAATGAAAAATTTATACTTAAAGAATACAACATGAACACATGAGCCATCTTTCTATCTCGTATTGACGTAAAAAGTATCAATTAGATTTTCAAGTTGGCGGATTCATATATAAACAAGCAACAAGCAGCAAGCAGGCAGGCAAGCAAGCAAACAAACAAACAAGATTTATATAATTTTGTCGACAGTCAATGCCAATATAAAACAACAGACATCAGACTATGAATAAATTCTGGTCAATACTACTCAAACTGCTAATGCTACTGTTTCTAGCGGGCAACACGCTGCTATTGATACTAATCATCATATCTGGGAGCACGAACAACTATCCCATAAACAACTTCTACTGGCTACAAGCGAACACAACAAACATACCAAATGCACCGGAGATAACGAGATGGACCTTCTGGGGGGCATGCGAAGTGGTTGGCGACAAAACAAACTGTGGCTCGAACCTATCGCCGGCATCCCCAATATCGCCAATTGACAATTTCAACACGGAGATCAACGTGCCAACCAAATTCATCAATGACAGAGACACCTTCTACTATTTGACGAGATTTTCGTTCTGTTTCTTCTGGATCTCCCTAGCGTTTGTCGGTGTTGTGTTTCTGATCTACCTGATATCGTGGATCTCGCTCGAGTTCTCCAAGATCTGCCTGATCTTGATCGTACTTGGTTCCCTGTTCAACATCACCGGTGTTGTGCTGCAGACCGCAGCAAGCGTGCTAGCACGAAACGCATTCAACAAAACGAAGCTGAACGAGGCCAACATCGGGAGCGACTTATTTGGTATAGCCTGGGCGAGCGTTGCATTATCAATAATCGAGGTGATACTGTTGGCAATGGATTTTACAAAGAAGTTCATGAACAAGTATCATTACCGTCACGGTCACGCTTATAACAACAGCAGCCATCATAATTCCATCACCAACAATGCCCCCACTAATAACAATAACGACTTGACAACAAAATTAAGCACGTCCAACTCGTATACAAACAGAGGAATCAAGAGATTTTTCATGCCGAGCAACAACAACACCAGTACAATCAACCAATTTTCAACGGTCAATGACGACTTTATCGAACCGTCGTTGTTAGATCATCAACAGCAGCGACAGCAACAACGTAAAGGGATCAATTTTTTCACCATACGTAACAAAAACAAAACTGATATTGATGATTCAGTGTAGAATGGGTCACCCACCGCAATTAACTAATTTTTTTTCTTTTTGGTTTCTTTTTTTTTCATGTTTTCGTTTCTGCAGTATGAAAAAAATGAAAAACATGAAAAAAAAAAAATACACGGAGAAAAGCCACTATATATATACACACACATACCTTTTTAATTCCTAATAATACATAATTTTTCACATCTCAAGCTTCCCTCTCTTGAATCAATGGGAATCCAAGAATGTTCAAGCCCAAGTCCCTTAACAAACTGAGTTTCAAAACCCTTAATAAGTTATTGCCAAAAGACAAACAGATAGATCTGGTTGACAAGCTGCCGACCATACCGAGTTATGCGAAACACATTTTGCTGGTTGATAACAAAGAGCACAATTGGTTCAGCGGCTGGGGCAGCAAGATAGAACTGAATGGGGCATGGCCTTACAGCACCATCAAACTGTTCAAAGATGCGGTGAACAAGTACAACAGGTTCGGATTGATGGTTAATGTTATCAAATTGGAACAAAGCAAGGAGCTCACAGCCGACACGAAGGAGGATACGATCAAATTTGTTGTGTTGCCAGACTCAAAGCTGTACGAAATCAACGAGCACGAAATCGACAATTTCATCAAATTTGTAATCAACGAGCTGAGTGAACCCAAGACAGATAAACTGAACTTTGCAGACTATTTGAAAGGACCAGCGGACAGCCACGGCCACGGCCACGGCCACACCGAGAAGCCAGCTAACGTTGTGGCATTCGACGGCAAGCCATTGCGCAACGACTGGTTTCTGGTCTGCGGACACAACGAAAGGGACTGCAGATGCGGCTTGCTGGCGCCTCTGGTCGTCGAGCAATACAAACAACTCGACCAGACCGCCAACCTCGGCATCATCTCGCACATCAGCGGCCACAAGTTCGCAAGCAACGTCATCGTGTACAGGCACCTGGGAGAGCGGTCCCTGCGAGGGTACTGGTTTGGCCGGGTGCTCCCAAGCCAACTGGAGGGCATTCGCGCCAGCGTGTATCGGGGCCCCGAGAGGGACGGCGACGGTGGGGGCGCCCAGCTTCGTGGAACCGTCCAGTTCACGAAAGGGCGCTAGCGACAGGCAGTTGCTGTCTGCCGGGGGGATGGACGGAACAACAACACACGAGTGCTTGCAGGGCCCGTCGGCATGTGAGAATCGGACACCTCCCACAGGGAAAGCTTTTGCTTGCCGGGGGTGCTGCTAGCAGGTTCGCTTGTTCTGCTGCGGGTGTGGGAGCCGCCGCCTGTGGGAGCTCCACCACAAAAAGACGAGACGAGACAGGACAAGAAAAAGAAAAGACTCGAGTGACCGAATCGGGCGACCGTTTCGGATCAATCGCTCGCTGCGCGAACACCGCAGCGCAAAGCGTCCGTGGTGCGCTGCGCTCTGCAGTTTGCTCCTCCCCGCTCCTCCCCGCTTCTCTTCGCTTCGCAACAACTTTTTCCGCGGTGGTGTACGCCGGCGCGCTGTCCGTTTCTTTTTTCTTCTTGTGCGTTCGTCTGTCCCCCACTTTTTTTTCCAGAAAATTTTCATTTTTGGGCCGTTGGGGCCTTTTGGCGCTGTTTCTGTTGGAATTTCGATTTCCCACCGGCCGAGTCCCACGAAGCGCCCGGACAGCCCTAGTGGCAAGAGCGTTTTTTCTTTTTATGGTTTTCAATTACAAATACAAACTGAATTTTCACCATATCGTCAATTTTTCTTTGTTCCACATTCAATTTCGAACTTTCACTTTATGGGTATATTGATATATAAACGTTTGTATCTGTGTGTGTGTGTCAATGTCGTCTCTTTCTCTCGTTTCTTGGTTCTCAGCTCCTGAAGCACACGTTTACGTTGCAATTGTCGATACACAAGCGCAAAAGATCAAAGGGAAAAAAATTCCAGAAACTTGAACTCAACCAAACGACTCCCCCCCCCCACACTCATATTTGCCACTCGATACGTAATGGAAGTTTACGTCAGATTTAACGGTGACTGTGATCACGACTACGCTTTTCAGCTCACTGAAGACGATACTATAGACTCGAAAATTTCCAAGATTTTCACTGATGATGCTCAACACGGTTTGTCCAAATTGATGGTCCTGAGACCAACCATTTTCCATAAAAAAATCCCAATTGATTTCAGGAAATCCGTCCATCCCGGTTTCTTGACTGAAGGTGCCTGTTTACTGTTTACCGATAACTCTGACTACCCAGAATATTTGGAAAAATTAGACCCAAAAACACCTTTGATCAAGCAACTTTGGCCAGGTCAATTGATTGTGCCAAAATGGGAACTCGATTACACTACTGTCGTCATCTACATTATAATCATTGCTGGTTGGTTGTATACTGACCTGCCAGACATGGTTTCTCCAACTCCTGGTATTTGTTTGTCGAATCAAATTTCAAGACATCTGGTTCTACCTATCATGCTAAAGTGGGGTCAACCTGATATGACACAAAAATTATTAGATGAAATTACTGTTAATTATAATACGAAATGGGCTCAAATTGCTTTCTTCGTTTTACATGTAATTAAAGTCACTATAATCACGATAATTTTGAGATTTGGTATTGGTAATCCAATCAGTTTCAATCCATTCAAAATCTTAGAGGCAAGAATGGTTAATTTGAATAGTCCACAATTGAAAAAAAGTTTAATGAACATTGGCTGGATGGGTGCTAGAAGAGCTACTTATTACGACTATCAAACTAATTTCTATAATTATACCATTACTAAATATGGTTCTCCTTCAAAAGCCATGAAAGCTGGTAAAATTAAAACTGCTGCTCGTCCAGGTTTGGTTTTACAAAACGGTGAAGGTTTCCAGACCCCATTAGAGTCTAGATTTACAAACTCTACTTTCAAAACAATGGAAGAAAAAAAACAATTTGTTTTGAGCGAAGAGTATTATATTGAATTAGAGAAAAATTTGAAAGAAAATATTGATTTATGTGATGGTGATATCGGTAAAATGAATAATGAAATTAGAAGATTTAGAAGATTTGGTCTTTATGAAGTTTCTCCAAAACTAAAACAATTGGTTCTAGACAGAAAAAGTATTGATCCAGATGCTGTAGTTGATTCGCCTGTTCCAATACAATCCATCAAAAAATCAAACGAAGAAAAGAAAGAGAATTGAGACAAATCAATTATAAGTAAACTAAAAAATAACAAAAAAAAAAACAAATAGAGATACTTTTTTTTTTCTTTCCCACCTAATCTCTTTTAGTTTTCTTTTTGTCAATGATCTTTTATGTTCCACTTTCCTTTTAGTTTGATAAATGTTTAAATGTTTTAGAAATTATGACTAGCATGAAATAAAAAAAAATAATTGATTAAATTTTAATTTAATTCAATTCAGTTCGAAAACATTTCCATTTTTATTTAATTTTTTCTTTTTTTTTTTTGAGTGCTTTTGTTTGAGATACAGAATATCATCAAAAGCTATTCGAATATTTATACTTTTGTCTTATAATGACAACTGATCCAAAAATAATACTACTAAAAAATAAGATCCATTTTTATTAATAACTAATTTTATCAAAATTTAAGTCAAACAAGCCAAACAAAGATAGTTGTATAATCATTCTAATTGTTCCCAAAAAAAAAAAAGAAAGATAAAATACAAAAATACAAAACAAAAAATTCCACCAAAAAAATTAAATAAACTAAAATTATAAAAATATTAACAAAAAAATAATCCTTTTCAAGAGAATATTATGAATCTATTTATTGTAGTAATCATAATAATAATGTCAGTATCAGCAATTCATATAATTATATACTTTAATGACTTTTTTCACTTATACTAAAACAATTCTATATGAGTTTTTCACAACTTGAATATATATAATCAAAACTACAATTAGAATCAATTAACAACGTGATGAATTTAGAACCATATTACGTATCTCATACATATACTTGTCCCTATTGCGATTTAATGTATCGTTGTTGCCCTGTGAACTCTTATTTAAAATCATCCATCCGTTTATCTTATTAACCCATTTATTCTCCTCATGATAAAACCTTTCTATAATTTTACTACTAACTTGAAAAGTAGCAAGATCTTCACTAGTAAAATGATCATTATAGTTTGCCGTAGAGTAAAATCTTGTCAAATTATCGTTTTCGTTAGTGGTTTCTATTTGATGACTTTGTGACCTTAAAAATGGTGATAAATTGGCTATACTTTCTTTCTTCTTTAATGATAAATTACTAGAAAATCCACTGTTCTTATTTTTGTTGTTGTTATTACTAATACTTTCAAAATCATTCCCGTTATCATTCGATGGCATTTTGAAATCTGGAATGTTTTGAAATGGATCGTTCTCATACTCATTCAAACTGACCCATCGTAAATTAACATCATCAAACATCATCTTCCCAACAATCTTCGGATTATTGGATCTAATATTAACTGAGTTTACTTGCTGTTTAATAGTTTTATTCGGCGACTTACTTCGAATCAATGTGGGTCTACTCTTGTCATTATTGCCAACCACTTGAAATCTGTCTAAAATTTTATCGTTACCTTCCCAATTCATTGTTTCTGGATTGTAATGCATTTTCCCACTTTTTATAGGTGTGTTATGATCAATTTCTTGTTTTATTGTTTTAATTCTACTATGCATATTGTTATTACCTCCACGGCCATGATTTTGTTTGTACTTTCCATGCTCTCTAAAGTTTTTTAATTGTTGATTTTTATTGTCCCACTCCTTTTGTCGTTTATGTAATCTAGGTGTCAATAGTGTCTCATCTTGTATTATATCATACTGTGATGGCGATATGTTCAATTGTTTGGGACTTCTGATTTTATTTCTATCATTATTATTGCTGGTAATAAATTGAGGTTTAACCAAACTTTCATCGAATAAAAAATCTTCTTCATCAACTTCAAGAGATTCTTCTTCAAAGGTACTTAATCTGTTATTATTTGGGATTCCTGAGTTAAAGTTTCCTCCATAAACATCACTTGAATGCATTCTGTTGTGGTATTCATGATCCCTATCAAGCCCATTAGAATATCCATATTTTGAACCTAAAACAGGCATCGATTTTTTGTATTGAAGAATACCATTTCTACGTGACCTTAAATTACCGGATGACTTACTACCTTGCAATGTATGGTTATTTACTTCTTTATTAGTATTTTTATTAGTTCTTGTCAATCCATAAGGTTTCAACTCCATCATGGAACTTGGCTTTCTTAGTCGCCTATTCACAGGTTGATGGTCAAGCTCATCAAATTTATTCCAATTCAATGTCTTGTTAAATCTTTTATTCAGTTTGTCCATGTTCACGTCAACATTTTCATCTTTTAAGTCATCACTAAGTTCATCTGACACATTTTCATCATGATTATCTGGTGACACATTACCAAGTTTAAAGTGTATTTTCAAAGCTTCATCAAAATTATCTTTTCCATGTTGAAATTCTTCAAAATCATTAAAAAAATCATTGTCTGCTTTATCATCTATATCATCAAAATTTTCGTTATCAGTGTTGCTTTCAATTGAATACGTTCGAACTTGATTCGAAAATGTGGTACCTTCAGAACTTGCAGTCAATGAAGGAGTGTTAAAATCTCTAGGAGCTTTATTCATATTAGCAGTTAAACTTTCTTTCTGTGGACTATTTGGCTTTTTCTTGTTATATTTTTTATCTGTATAGTTTTTTCGTGTTTCTACCTTGTTCAGTGTAGTATCGATATCTTCAAAAGATATTTCAGGAAATTCTTCCAAGTTTATAGGCCTTATAGACATGTTATATTGAATGATAGCTCTTTAAAATTGATTGTTCAAAGGAATGACCGGCAACCTTTTTCAAACAAAATTATGCAAAATGTCCAGCCTTTTTTTGTTATTTTGAAAAAACTTGGTAAACACCTATTATATGTATTAGGATTATAACAGTTTGAATGTATACATATAAGTGTCTGCTAAAACATAACAGAACCTTTGTTGTCTTCATATAAATATTTGAAATATTCAATATCTGTTAATTCAAATCAGGTTTATTTTATTTTGGTTTTTTTGTTATTTAAAAATTACGATAATAAAATAATGACGGCTCCACCATGAAAAAAATTGTTCAAATAATTAATTATTACAAGATGAGATGAAACTACTTTTGATGGATTTGAAGTTTGAAATATAGTTAAGTAAAGTGATATTGAATTACCTTTAGTGAGACTACTGTGAAAGGTGAGGTTGGTAGAAGTTTTTTGGTTGATTTTATATTTATCAATCAATCATAAAGAGAGAACTAACTAATTATCAGATTTATCCAAAAGAATGAATCCATTTGACGAGTTGGATTCAAGTTTCAAGAATGAAAACCCTTCATTAATAGAGTCATATTTGAATATTAATTGGCATGACATAAATTCCATAAACAAAATGGTCGATGAGGTTGAGAAGATCGTTTTAAAATACAAATCCCCAAACATCAAAATTAAGCAATGCTTAGATTTATTGATGAATGAATTATTAAAAAAATATCCTTTATTTTTTGGTTATTGGAAGAAATATACTGCCATTTCATACCAGCTTTTTGGTCTGGAATTTTCGATAAAAGTGTTATCAGACTCAGTCGAAGCATTTCCAAATTCTTTAGAGCTTTGGTTAGATTATCTAAGTGTACTTTGTGCCAATCATTCAGATAATGTGGATTTGATACGAAAGAAATTTCAGCTAGCTAAAGAGAAGATAGGTTATCATTTTATGTCTGATCCATTTTGGGATAAATATATCGATTTCGAAACAACCCACTCTAATGGAGAAAATTTAATTGAAATTTATTCTGAATTAGTGACGTATCCTATATATCATTATGCAAAATATGGTACGGCTTATAAAAACTTAATAAAATCAAAAGAACTAGATATATCTACAATTGCCGTTGACAGTCAAATCAAAACGACAAAAAATATCGTCAATTCTGTTTGGAATTATGAAAACAAAATTAAACAAAATTTTTTCAATTTAATACCAGTTCAAAAAGATGATTTAGAAAATTGGGACAACTACTTAGATTTCCTACTTGAAAATCAAGAAAAATTACAAATTCCATTGAAGTTCTTGAAGTCAGTTTTCCAGAGGTGCCTAATACCTTGTCAGTTTTATGAGCATTTTTGGATAAGGTTTTCTCAGTTTCTTAACAAGGAACACGTTGACATCAATGAGATATTTAATGATTTATATAAAGGCATTAAAATTTTACCGAGTGCTAAGAGGGAATTTAGAAAGAAGTATATACGCTTATTAAAAGACAAGTATGAAGGTAGCAAAGATCTTGTTTTTGAATGCTTTGAAAATTCCATAAAACATTTGCTAGAAATTTGGCCAAACGACATAGCTTTGATGACAGAATATTTAGGTATGCTCAAAAAACACAAATTTTCTTCAGACATATCTCAGAATGATAAATATATCCTTTCACAGCAAAGCTCTTACTCCACTTTTTTGAACACTTGCATTGACAATTACTTAAACAAAAAAATAAATAAAGAAATTTATTTAGAGAATATTATTTCCGACAGTAATCTTCCAATAATTGTGGTTGAATTGATAAAATTAAATTGGTTGATACTGAAAAATACAATGCAAACAATAAAATTATTCACACAATTTGGAAAGCTACCAGTTTTGAAATCTTCCACAACCTTTTGGTTAACTTATTATAGATTTGAAAAACACAGCAAAAACTTTAGTAAATTGAATTTGTTCATTTCAAAACTTGGGAAAAATATCACATTACCAACAGCGATAGTAGATGACATAATGGCAGATTACCAAATATTTTATTTAACGAATTCGAATATTTTAAATCACCAAAGGATAACTTCAGGCACTCGCAAAAATCTAGAATCCCCTAAATATATCTTCAAGGCAAATTCATTAACAGAAAAGAAAATGTTCATAAATCCAAGTGTTAATAAAATGAAGAAAACTGAATGGATGAAACAGAACAGTTTTAAGGAAAATGGACATCCTGGAATCATTGTTGAAAAACCTCAAATTTCTAACTCCATAATAGAAAAGGAATCAAGAAATATTAAAGATGGACCCCCAGATCTTCCGGTCTTGAAAAATATGGATAAAATGAGTATCCAATTAAAATATAATGACACTATAAAACAACATTATTTGGATAAAAGTAAATAAAACTAGCACTTAACCAAGCACATAAATGATATATTCTCATTTTGAAATATTTTTTTCGCTCTTTTTCTTGATCCTGTAACATATGTACCTAACTCATCTAGATTAACCCAAGTAAAAAAATAAAACATTGGTTAATTATATACTATCACTTTGTCTGCCTATAATAGTAACGCCCTTATTGACCTTAGCACTTGAAGTTATTTTATTATCCCCGAATGCTTCGATGACTTTTAATTTGGGGTTCTGTTTCTGGATAACTTCGATGACAGCATCATCCACACATGGTAGAAAACCTATATTAAGCGTCTCGAGATTGGGCAAAGCCATAGATTCAAACACCACTGAAGATAATTCTTTTAGAGAATTCAAATTTAAATTAATTAAAGAAGATTTTGAATCATTCAAAATGAGTTCCATAACAGCCATATCTCCTATGCTCAAACATCTTTGAATATTAAAACTCCTTAAACTGGGAAGTGATATTTGTGAGAAAAAATAAATCAGTCCATCATTGGTTATTTCTTCTAATTCTGATATAGATATTGATTCTATCTGTTTATTATTATTCAAAAAAGCACAAAAGCCGTTAATGAACACAGAATCTGTCAAAGATTGACAACCGTCTAAATTAATGTTTTTAATGGAATCTCCGATTTGTCCTAGTAGATTTATTATGACTTCATCTGTAACATCTTTATCATTATACGGATATCTCAAAGATAGTGTATGAAATTCTCTGTTGTTTATATATTGTGGCAACAATGAGTAATTAAATAAAGAATCCAGTCTGGAAAATCCCAATGAAACAATTGTAGAACCACAATTAACCAATAGGCTCTGTAAGCTCGAATCATTAAATCTATGCGTATTCGATATATGAAATTCTTGTAATCTTCCTTTCATTAATTTAAAAAACTCTATCCAAGTTTTTTCGTTTATCAAAAAAGGTCCATCTAACTTTATCGAAACTAAATGCGTTAACTTTTCTGCAATATATAGTAAAGATTCATTATTCAATTGTCCACACATTTGTAACGAAAGGTACTTTATGTTGGGAGAAAATATAGCCAGAGATTTGTAACCATCATAAGAAATCCTTGAACAATCATGAAAAGTTAGTTTTTCAAGATCAGCTCTCAAAAATAATTGTAGGGTTTGATCATTTAGTGACCTATTCTTAGAAAGAGCATTAGATAAACTTTTCAAATTATCCATTGATATGTTACCTAATGTTTCTCTGACACGAGAGTAAACTAAATAAGGTGTATTATCCATGTCATTCTTCTCTGATTCCATTTGAATTCTTAAAATATTTTTACTAATATTAGCAATGCACAAAGACTGTAAACTGGGAACCGAAAAAGTTTTCTTATTCAATATATTTACAGCTCTTGCCCTCTTCCTTTTCCTCGTCTGAAGAACTTCTTGTTTTTGCTTTTGTAATTGTGGATCATCTGGATTCAACCTTGCTGATTTCCGCACTGGCGATACGTTTAGAGAAGATGTTACAGGAGTATAATCCTCTTCATACTCTTCTTCATCACTATCTTTGGATGTCACTCTTAGTCTTCTCTTGTATAGCGCATCATCGCTTTCCTCATCAGAAGATTCATCAGAAGATTCTTCAAAGCTTTCATTAGTCTTTTTAGATTTCCTCTTGACCCCCAAGCTTTTCGTTTCGGATCGAGGACTCGATTTTATAATAATAGCTTCTTCTTCTTCTTCTTTTTCTTCTTTGATATCTTCAGACTTCTCATCATCATTCTTATCATTACCTTCTTTGCCATTTGTTTCCAACCATTTTTGTCTAATCGTCTCAGCACTAATACCTTCTTCCCTTAAAAATTGTGTTAGAGCAGAATTGGGGCCAGTGATCCCCTGGTTATTATTACCTTTTCTTCTTCTATTTCTATACATCTTTCACACTTAATCTAAAGTTTTCCGACTTACTTACCTGTTATAAATTTTATAATCAGATTCTAATATGTTTGCTTCCTTTAATTCAGAAATGTTATAAAATCATATTTTTATATCCCATGTTAGTTTTGACAACTTTATACCTCATCTCATGAAGTTTTATATTTTATTGAAATTACAAATCCAAAATTTTCATTAATGAGAAATGTAAAAAATTGCGCAAGCCCGGAATCGAACCGGGGGCCCAACGATGGCAACGTTGGATTTTACCACTAAACCACTTGCGCTTGTTAATTTATAAACTGATGATCTATCTGATGTCTGTTAATAGCTGCTGAAGTGTTGCAAAAGAAATTTTATGCGTGAAAAGTTGAAACTGTCTGAGGTAAAAAGACAATATAATATGCATGGCTATTGTTATCTGGCATATTTTGCTATTCACGAAAAAGAACGTATATAGGCTATGCAGTTATTGGCCACCCGAAATTTGGTTATAGTGTGTTAGTTTTTAGTGTACAGCCAGGACTGCAGACCAGATCACCTCCGCAATTGATCGATTAAACAGCGACATCAAAGTAAACTAAACATCTTGGAGCAACATGTATCATAAGGCCCCAATTTTTATCAGAAATTTCTATTTTATTCTATCCTGTGAAACACACCTCTGTGCATGAACATCCAGTGAAGCACAAACTTCTTCCTGCGTCTGTGCATTTTATCATGAAAGCAGTATCGTTTTGAGCAGACGCCAGGGACTCATCAACTCACCAGTGGCATACTTCTCCTTGTATTCACATAACACACATCAATGTCCTCATCACCAGTGGTAACAACCAATCACTACTTATATAAATGATGGGCACCCCAGAGAACAAAATATAGAGTCTGGCTTCGTCAAACATGACTAGCTTTTTCCAGGCCAATTCTCATTTCTTTCACAATTTAAATAACAAAAGCATTAAGTGTCAAGGACTAATGATAAGAACCTTGTATTGATATTTTGATTGTGGTGTTTTTAAGATATGATCGGAATACTCAACTGCATTCTGTAAGCAATTAAGTGATCCGCAACTCTTGTTTATTCTTTAGACGCTAGGTTGCATTTTGAGCAAAAACACAGAAGGTTGGCTAAAACATTTTTAAGCCAAATATATATTCAGTCTTTGTTGGTTTTCCTTCGATTGAGTTGGCAGTTACAAACATTAGTAGAATTTCACATAACGAAAAAATTAATTATGGGTGGCCAAGCTTCGAAACCATCAGACACGCAGGTTTTTATCCCTAGATCGCATGTTGATTTCTCGGAATCTTTACTTGCGACCATTGAATCTTCAAAGGAAACAAATTACACTAGAGGTCAGATTGCTGAAAAGTATATTGAACAAAGAGTCTCCGAAAGATTAAGTCAGCTAGAGGAAGATACTTTGAAGAAATTTGAGACCAAATTAGAAACCTCAATGGTTACTCAACCAAATAATGGCAACAATGACAACATAATTTCCACAAAGAACTTAGAAAATAAAATCAAAGATTTAGAGAAAAGATTGACATTGTTTACAAACCAAGAAAATGAGAAAAAAGTGAAATTCCAGCCTTTTGATGAAGAGAATGGGGTAAGAAGAGAATTGTTGAAATGTTTATTGGACAATTCAGGTAAACCTTTGAATTGTTATGAACTGATTCAGCAATTTAAGCTTAAAGTAGAAGAAAATACAAATAACTAATCTCAAAAGTTCATCGTCCAAAAATGACGCTTTTTGATTTTATACTCCTGATTGAAATAAGCACTTAACTATATTAAAAATCATATATTCATATAATTCACTCAAAGGTTTATTGTATCAAGTCTGTAATTAAATAGATATCAATAAAGATACCTTTTTTTCTGGAGGCACTAGCCAAGTATTTTGGTAAGATATTGACATGAACTGTGGTTACAGAATCAGGTAATAACTCTTATGACATTAAAAATGCGTCAAAACTTGGAAGGTACTGGTAATTCAGATACTTCTTGCCAGTATGATGTCGCTAACTGGAAAGGCAAGGAAGCAAAAAGTATGCGCAAGCCCGGAATCGAACCGGGGGCCCAACGATGGCAACGTTGGATTTTACCACTAAACCACTTGCGCTTGTTAATTTGTGTTTGGTTTGAATACTATGACACTCGACATTCTTATCCGTTGCTCAAAACAAAGAGTACTTGTATTGAACCATATACTGTTAATTACCATTGGATTTTGAATCAACAGACAGAAACTAGACTGCTGACTCAATGAAAAAATTAATGAAATAATTGGTTGCTCTAGAAACAGAATGTTGAACAATGTGTTTCGCATTCTTGCATCAATAAGTAGATATCCAGTCTGATTATTGCTTATCATACGAGAATACATATATGGGGCCATGCTTTCTCACTCATACTAAAATTAATGTTTTATATCCTTTATAAATAGTCCTCCGTGTAAATAGTTATTCCTAAATGTTTCAATCAGTCACATGCACAAGCATCATATGATGATCATTGGAATTTGATTCCAAAATGACGGATATATAAAAGGCCATATAATCAATAGGTAAATTAATAATTCAATCCAATAAAAGAATACAAAAGAGAGAATTCTCACATATGATTCCACACATTAATTTGAACTGTTAATGTTATGTCACCTATTCAGAAGAGGCGACAATGTCATCGATTGGGCCTTGCTTTGAAATCCTTGTATTCTGCTCATATTCTATATTCAATTATTTTATGTCGTAACTAGCTGAAGCATAATTCTTCCATATTCCAGGACCTCAGTAACTCTTATAATTCCAAAAACTTCATGATATGAAAAGTTTCAGCTTTTTATATTTGTAAAACTAAGAGCTCCTTTGAATTCAATCTGAATATTATATGAGTTGGTTTCATGTATTTATAATTCATCCTCAAGTAGAGTTGATCAAGAAATATATGTTAAATTTAAATATAAGTGTAAAAAGTTTATCAGATACCTGTAAATTGCTTGATTGGTTGTTCTTCTATCATATTTCGTTAAAATAAACACCTCCTAATATAAATCATTTGTAAATATGTACTTTTACAGTAAATTGATTACCGATTACTATTGTAATCGGTAAAGTCTTTTCAAAATCTAATTACGAACAACATCTTTGATCTGTCTTTCAACTGTCAATTCCTGATATTCAATACAAAATATATGGATTTATTCAAAAAACGGTACCTCATTTGATCATTACATAAATACATTTTTCTTCTGAAAGATGTGCATACTCATTATTAATGATGGTACTGATGACTAAAGCTATTAGAGTTGCGATAGTAATACATTTTTTACTATGTTTCACCAAAAGTCAGAGAAACAGGTATCCATAAAAAACAACGTGTCCCTACTTCAATATATGCATTAGATAGTTTTGGTTTGTGTCAAAATATATTATTATATATAGATCTGACACCGTTTTGAGTTTTTACTTTATTGTAGCAAATCTGAAATGTAACCAGATTGAATCATGCCCTTTTCTCGAACAAAATGAAAATTGCACATTATTTAAAATAATAATGCAAATGTACTTAGTACATAGACAGACAAATCTTCGATAATAAACTGTAAGTTTATAGTTATCAAAGACTAAAGATTCATATTGGGTTTGAAAGTTTATTTTTCACCATATCAACAGTTCATTTCATATAAAGTGTGCTTATCCTGAAGAATTTGTTCAGCATCGTCAAAATAAAATGGATGAAATTATATTAAAACGCCATAGTGATACGCATTTTGCAAACATAGGATACGGTTATTATACATTACTAATATGTGTTCTATATGTGATTTTTCTTTACAGTCTAAGAAGATTTGTTATCATCAAGGAAAATACCTCCAAAATAGTGAAATCGATTTATAATTTGAAGCCTTTTTGGCATATATTATTGATAGCAATTGCGTTGATAATTCCATTCTATAACCCTTCTTATTCTAAAGCTACAGTTTATTTCAAAAGGCTTGGCAGGTTGAGTTATGTTTTGACTACTCTTAACCTTTTTTTAATGTTGAGACCTAACTGGATCTTTTCAAATAGATACACCTATACTGATTTTATACCCTTACACAAATGGTTATCAAGGTTTATTGTTTTGATTGCATTGGTTCACAGCATAGCTTTTCTTATATGGTGGAAAATCAGCTCAAGTCCAACTGTTTCTATTTTCATAAAATTACAAAACAAATATAATCTAATTGGTCTAGTGATAGCGGCAATATTTTTATTATTGATGATCTTCTCTCTTCATCCATTAAGGAGATGGAATTACAATTTATTTTATATTGTACACAACATATCCAATATCTCGTTTATTTTTTTAACACCTATACATGCCAGACCTGGAGTCGCTATCCCTTATTTAGTCATCAATGTATTATTGTTAATAGTCATGGGATTCCAAAGGGTTAGCAACGCTACCAAAATGCAATTAGTTAGACGAGAAACTTTCAAACATCATGATAACTGTAAAGCATTGGTTTATGTGAAGCTAGAACGGGAAGCAATAAAAGGAAGTTTTCTGCCAGCATGTCACATCAGAATAAGCTCATATAGTGTAATAAATCCGTTATATTGGTTGCTACCGTCGCATCCATACACAGTGATTTCTTTACCAAATGATGATTGTCTTGAGTTGGTTTTAATTGAACATATCTCTAAGCTTTCATTTAGACTTCATATGGAAAGAAGTTATACTGTTGTAAGCGAATATAATCCATCTATTCCAGAAATATGTTTCACAAAAGCTGATAGAATTTGTGTTGCATGTGCAGGTACTGGAATATCATTCGGTTTACCATTGTATAGATATTTTCTTGATAAAAAAAGAGAGAATAGCCAAGAAATTAAATTCATCAAATTAGTTTGGTTGATTCGAGATAAGGATTTTTTGAAACTTTTTGAACAGATTGATTCTTTGAGGCATATTATCAATGATGATTCGTTTTTGAAAAATATGGATGTCTTTATAACAACTCATCAAGCAGCTCGTAGCGATGATATTGATAACTATGAGCTACAAGATATGAATACTTTGGAGAGCGATTTTGCAGATAAGTATACATTCGGAAAGTTGAAATTTGGTAGAAGAATCGATTGGACAACAGACTTGTCCGATTTTGTTGACAGAAATAACGGCACTTCAGATACTTGGATGCTGGCGTGTGGACCAGATGCATTTGTAGATTCTGCAAACACGTATGCAACAAAGAGCAGAATCAATTTCGCTCATGAATCATATTCTTTCTGAGCATATGAATCATATTCTTTCTACGTTTGCTATTCCTGCCAAAGTTAAATGAAATATGACCATATATGCATTTCTACATCATTACTGAACTATGCTTAATACAGTAAGTCTTACATGTAAAAAAGATTATATAACCATGTAAATATCTTAAAAATATTCATTATTCATTCAAATTAAATAGTATTTAAATAAGCGGGTTTACCAATAATTGATTGTATTGTTATCAACTGGAGTGAATAAATCAACATTTTCCATATCTACAATACCTTCTAAACCCACATTATCAATAGGTAAAAAATCGGTGTTATTTAAATTCACAGGAAGTGTTGAATCATCCAAATTCATGTTGAATACTTCCACTAAACTATTAGGATTTAGCATTATACCATTGAAATTAGAATTTTGGGTCAAAAACTCTTCAAAGTCCGGAGCATATTGAGAAGTGAGAGGGTTTGATTGATTTAATTGACCATGTAAATTTAAATAAGAACGTTGCCTTGTGTCATAATTTAAAGTTTCAGTAGTATTGCTGCTATGTTTATCCATCATTGTTGTTGATAGTAGACCTCCAAAATCTGGCTTTTGGAGGTTGTTTTGAATGTCCACTGTTGAATCATTGTTACTCTGATAAAAGGCTGTTTTGTTTGAGGGTGTATCATCAAATGTATTATTGGAAAATGGATCGTTTTTCCCAACAAATTTTCGTCTTTTCACTTCAGGTTCGTCGAAACCATAATGAGGTGAGCTTTCGTCATTATATGTTATAGGCATATACGATTTTATTGGTGGTAAATCATATTTTCCTGTGCTTGCCGATTTTTGAATTGAAGTTGTTGGGTTTAGAAGATTGGATACATTAGGTGATTTAGGCTTCATGTCAACAAACCCTAAGGCATCTTGATAAACTGGGCACCTTTTCAAACTTTCTTTATCACCTGAAAGAAATAGTGATGGAACATTCCTAAAAAATCCAGAAAATTTAGATGTGTCTTTAAATTCTTTACTATTTTGATTTTTGATATTTGGCGGTGAAAGTAACGATAGAAAAAAAGCTGTAAACTTTACATTTCTTTTTGCGTAAGTATAATTTGGTGAAATTTGTATTGCCAACTTATGGAATAAAATCATTCTAGAAGTTAAGATATCACTTAAGTTACCATTTATTCGTAAGTCTGGAGCTTTGGCAGATTCGGCTGATGAAAAATGTGCTCTTTCAAAATTGTTATCATCTGTGTCAATTTCATCTTCATTGCTAGTAGTCCCTGAAGTTGAGCCAAAAACATTCTCGCTTGTTCCTGATAAAGGACCACATTTTGTACGCATAATTAAGCATACTAAAAATTGTATAGAACGATTTCCAATGTCTAAACAACGAGGAGCTAAAACAACACCCATAAAATTAAATATGGAACTAGAAGATTCCGAAGATCCCACTTTTGAAAAAAACAATAAACAATTTTTGTAACCATCCATTGCATAATTCATCGTCTCTTGTGCATAGTCTTTAGCAAATATAGTTGTTTCAGGATCTTCAGAACCTAGAGGCTCGTAATGTGTGAATAGTATATAGTTCAAAATATATAATAACATTCTTATTAGAGTGTGTTTAGAGAAAAATATAGCTTTTGTAGCGATTTCGTAACCACTCTTTGAAGATTTTGAATTTTCTTTCTTGGAAACATTGTCATTATAATTATACAAAATCTCATTCATTGGAGGTAATCCATATTGTGTATCAATATTTGTATTATCTATTACACCTTCACTATCATTCATAAGTTGTTCTTTTCTCAACTCGGAAAGCACTTCAAAAATATTTTTGCAGCCTTCGGTTAAATTCTTCAATGACTTTATGAGAATATCCAACTGAAACTTTTTTACCTTCTTAGAAATAGATATGTTTAAAATATGATTGAGAACGCTGATTATAACCAGATCTATTTGAAAAAATAAAGTAAAGTTCTTCACTATAACAAGTTCGTTGAGATCGCTGACGTAATCTAACTTGGAGGAGGTTGGAAGTTTCGTATCACTAAAATCACTTAAATTTCTTAATAACCTTGGAATACCTAAGGATAACGATTGCTCCACATCCAACGATATAACATAATACCAAGTTTTTCTCCATGTATGTTTAAATCTTTCAATTGAAGAATTTTGATTGTTAGATTTTGTTGTTGGATCATTTGTTGGATTCAATAAAGTAGAATCATTTGAAGTAACAGAGTTTAATTGAGGGAAATTATCAGGATCCCTATGCAGACCACAACTTAAACACATTTGTATTATGCTAGATAAAATTACCTGATGAGATTCATCGTCTTGGCTGTTGTCAATATTTGATCCAGATGAGGTGAAAGATAAATCGACACATTTATCAGGACAGCACATCAAGTAGAGCTTCAAAAAGATGGCAAATTGAATCGTTACCAAACTAACATTATTATTCGAGATACTAGATAATTCATCAAAGCGAATAAGTTTCTTTTCAACTAATTGAATTTCTTCCTTTTTGATTTCATATTTTAGTAGTATTTTCTCATCCTTTAGTTGCTTGTCGACTTTCGAAAAATTTGTCTTTGGAATGTCAGGTTGCTGGTAATCTTTGCCTAGATTTACTTTACAAGAATTAGAAGGCAGCGATAGCCAAGTGATTCTTAATATGATCAACAAAATCCCAAGGATGCAATAGTCAGCTTGTTTTGTAATGTTGATCTTTGATATATTCAAATTTCTAGTTTTCAAAGAACATACTTCTTTCTTGTTTTGAGCTGAACCTATTCCCAATATGTTTTTTATATTGCTTCTAAAAGTGTTTTCATCTAAAATTGGAATATATGGATAGATATGGTCAAAAAAGTAATCCAAAAATAAATTAATGATATGAATTGGCGGCAGAGATTTGCAAACATCTGTAATTACTTGGCTTTTCGACATCATGATTGAATTGCTGCCAAGTGACTTTATATCGTCACTTGAATTTCTATTTCGTGGTGTTGAGTTATTAATAGGAATGCCAGGAGTACTATTTAAATTGTGAATAACTGGGCACTTTGAAGCTAATGCTTGGAATGGCGGCAATTTATTCATTGATTTTGAAATCGTAGAATTTTTCATCTCTACTGTGTCATTACTTTTGTTTTCTTCTTTATCGTTAAAATTCTTACACTTATGTTCATGGTCGGAGGCATCTATTATATGTTTTTCCAATTCACTCGATGATTCTTTGAGCTTTGAGTAATCAACAGGGCACTTAGTTAATAATTGGTTTCTTGAGTATGGACATCCTTTAAAATTTTCTACTTTGTTATTGGTGTCTTCATTAGTAGCAAAAGCTGTACTTTCAAAACGATTATATTGACTTGTATTACGAAGCCCTTTAATTGTGGCATTTTCAGTTGTCAGTTCATTTGACTTTTGAGTACTTTTCTGGTCATTAGTAAATGGTGTTTGTTGGTCATTATGTAGCACTGGACATTTTCCTTTCCCACCATTATTTCTTGTTGCTGAATTCTTTTTACTATAAAACTCATTCAACTTTTCTCTCATCGAGAATATATGACTCCATAGTAACTTGAGATAAGGATCACCTTTCATAATGGCTAACCAATGTGTTGCACCCAAGTGTACTGTGCCAGTACTTTTTATATGTAGCATATCGAAATCTCTTGTCAAATCAAGTTCATCGTTTGCATGTTTCAAGATCGCTGACTTTTCAGAATCATTAAGAGTCAGCAGATCATTTGCTGCTAAGTTCGTTTTTGTATTTTCTTGGCCCAAACTATCATTTTCCACAAGTCCAGCTTTGCTGTCTGATATGCCGTTACTATTTATTTGGGAATTGGTTATAACACCAAGGGTACCAGGTTCACTTTTGATTTTATCATTCATTTCAGTTTCTTTGTTTTTTTTGTTATAACTGTTGCTCAGTAACGTATTTTGATCATGCAGAAGTACTATAGTTTTTTCCAACGATTTCACTCTATCTTTCAACTGTTGTAACTCATTTTCTTTACTGAGTTCTTTTTCAGCTTCTTCTGCCCAAGTTTGTTCCATGTAATGACACAAATGAGCCACACCTGTTTTCAAACATTGGCTACAATGTGGACGAACTTTATCACATTTCACTTTTCTCTTTCTACAAATTGTGCAACTCAAAGGTATTCTATTACGTTTCCTTTTGGTCCTTGTTTTGACTTCGTTTGGACTAGCGGCATCACTATGTAGGTTTGAATTGCTTTGATCTAAAGATGAAGAGGAATCATTGGAAATTAAAGAAAACACATCCAAAGAATTTGCTGTGGTCAAGTTTGAGGCTTTATCTTCCAATTTCTTAGCTTTTTTCACTAAAGAACTGTTAGAATTTCTTTTGTTGTTTATATTATTCATATTATTAATTTTAAAGAATCACAAAATGATAAATCAAAACACATTAATAGATTTGTATCAATGATGTATTTTCCCCTTTACTCTTTATCGATTTTTGTTTTATTGAACACCCTATAAAATAGTGACTTATTTATATCTAATTATTTGTCAAAATTTAAATAATTTGATTTCACCTAAAACTTTAGTATTTAGGAATGGATTTGTGGATAGTAGTAATTATATTGACATGTATTGAAGTTAAATTCAAAACATGAATTTTCTGAGTAAATAAAATTAAGTTAATTCGTATTTACGAATAGTTTGACCGTTTCTAATTCTAATTGAATTGTTTAATTTTGGGTTTTTCAACTTTTTGGGATGCTTTCCATTCAAAGGAGGAGGAGGTTCCAATCAAAATATCAGAAGTGATAGAAACAATGGTCTAAAAAATATTTGATTTGTTATAATAATTATTATTGATATGTATTATAACGAGTCTCTAAACAATACAATGTGTTACATATGATTGGTAATATGTTCAGTTACATAGACGAATTACAAAAAAAGTAATGAGATTGAATTTTTCATCCAATTGAGCAAAAAAAAACCTTAACTTTTACCACTTGAAAAATGCACCCGGAAATTTCAAAATGTTAAGATGAGGAGCCAAGTTCCATATTTGAACATCTTGAAAGTCTTTCATCAGAATGTGACCAGCTAGCAGAAATATTGAATTCAAATCAAGCTCTGCTACATTAACTTTCTCTATCTTGAGTGTAACGATGTCGAATATGTTGTCAGTTCGGATACTTCATGACCAATCATATTGAAAAATAACAACAAAATATATTATTTTATTATGTTTTTGAATGAATGAATATTACGAATCATTCATTCAATGGGGGGTAATATACTGGTTTCTTTGTTGTCTGTTGTTTACTGTTCGTGTAAGATAAAAAGGTGTTCCAAAATATTGCCATTATATTGACAGTAACTAATCTAAATTGTAATGGTATAATCGAAAAGTTAATTAATTGGAAAATAGGCCAAATTTTCCAATTCGTAACCAATGTATTCACCCATAAAGAGTCCAGTTTCTCTTTTATTGAATGTATATCAAGGAATGGCGTATTTTTCTTGTGATCTAGAATTGACATGCATGTGAAATAGAATGGTATTGAAAGTGGTGCGAAAACTAACTGATCAATTCCTACCCTAAACAAAATCCTGTCAAGGTTCAGCTTATACTGTCTTTCAAAACTTGCCAAAGTCGAACTTTTAATTATTTTGAAATTTATATTGATTCTATTCAAAAATTGATACCATCTCAACCCGATTGGTGAGAATATAATTGATCCATATACGACAGAGTTCAACGTTCTTCTAAAATCATATTTAATTTTGGGTGAAGTTAAAAAACCTTTATTAGCTTTCCCACTCCCACTACTTTCGATATCAGGGAACAATTTCTGAGCAAGCACATCACCTACGCCAAACATGAACCCAGTGGTAATTGAGTTAGTGACTAATGGTTTTTTTTCTAAGGAGGATTTATAAAATAGGAAAAATGACTTGAACATTGCCGAATATGCAAAATGAACTTTCTCACTGTGTTTTATTTTCTTGAACGTACACCACTACAAAATTCTTCACTTTCTATAGAGATATATTTGAGACTCGAGAACTTTCAATATATATTTACATTCCGTTTACTTGATTCAAATCAAAAGCTTGTAACCAAAGTTAACAAAAACAATTAATTGAGTTTCGAATTATGGTTAATTGTTGTAAACTATCATGAATTATGCACTGTTGTTTAGTTTGTATCTAATCTTGATTTACTAAAATTCACGTTATCAATCCTTTTCAAGTTGACTGTAAACCCTTATTTTCCAGTCCTTGAATATTTTTTCAACCAAGTGACGTTCCTTAATCAAAGCTTTCGCTTATGTCTGACGTTTTGAAAAGCTCAAAGGGCGATTAACAAGTGTCACAAAATATTCAAAAGAGGTAGATTAAATAATTGTACAATTAATATATCTGTGTGTGTGTCAGTGTGCCTGTATCTGTACGGATTTAAGTATTCAGGTATACTGTTAGTTTAGATCAAATGGATATTACGTTTAAACAAGTTTATTTAAGATACAAGGTTTTATATTGAAACGGTTAATTAGAAATGTTTCTAGATTACTCAGGAAGACGTAGATATTATCCGATAAATGAGAGCTTTGGAGAGCTCTATTTGGACATTTTAAACTTTTATTGGATAAGGAAAGAAGCTCGGAATTTAGAGAAAAAAGATTTATTACAGTTGCAATTGAACTTTTTGAAGAATTTTGTCACTGAAGATCTTGATTCAAGAATTGAAATTTTGGATTTGGATGATTTGATTCTCAAAAATGAATGGTTAATTCAGAAATTATTGCTTCTTATAACTGTGCTTAAACAAATTAAATTGGTTGGTAGGGTTATTCAATCTTGTTCAACTCTATATTTTTTGGATTTGGCATTGTTTGAATTGGATTCAGAATTTTATTATAACTTTAAAGAAGAGCTTTTCATACAAATTTATATGAATATTTTTGAAGACTTATCATATCATTATGAAACAGTACTTACAAAACTCAAAAATAACATTCTGAACTTGCAACCTGCATTTGGGATCACAAACTATGACAACTGGAATTTCTCACAGAAGTTACTCTTTTGCAACCTAGATACTACTCTAAATAAATTTAACAAACCTACCAAAAATTTTGTTTTAGTTCCAAAGTCATTTCCAAAAAAGTACTTGTTGTCAGCTGTAGAATTCAAGTTGTTTCATGATGAATTGGGATTGAACAAAAACTATCGTTACTTCAAGGTAGAAATAGAAAAATCAATTGGTGAAGATTTTTTATATTTACAAGAACAAAACTTAAGTATTTCACCTTTAGAATCCTCTTTACAATTTAATTGGTGCAACAAAGAAGATACAAATTACATTGGAAGTTTAACTGAAGAGTCCTCTCCAAGAAAATTTCATGACAAGTTCAAAGCTGATAGTAGAACGATTTTCAAAGATGTCACAAATAACAAAGATTTTTTGCAGAAAAACATAAACGTCTTAGACTTATTTGGGAAAAATGATACTTCTAAAAAATTACCAATTTTGCAATCAATGGATTCAAATCAAGATCGAATTCAAATAGAAGATGATTTTATTTATAGTCAAATTCTGAAAGAAGAAACTTCTATTCAATCATTAGATTATAAAACAAAGGAATCAAAAGAGATTTTGAATTTAAACTCAGAAAGTATAGGATCTGTGTTAAAAACTCAAGTTCAAGAAAACATTTTGAAAGAACTGAAAAGAAGTGTTGATAGATTATCAATTGCATCACTAAGTCCTAAATTTTTTGATTTCAAATATCATAGTATAGATGATGATAATTTACAACCACAGACAGCTACAAACATTCTTAATAAATATTCAAATAGGAATAGTCCAATAAAATTAGACACTTCAATGTTAGGTGAGAACATGGAATTCGAAAATACACCATTATTCAATGGTCCAAAAAAAGGAAATAATCTTTTCACAGTCAATGATCCTTGGAACTATAAGAAAGAGAGCAGAACTAATTGGAAGTATTCTAATATTGAAACTATTACTGAAAATTTATTTCCTGATAAATATTTTGATAGTATTCCCATTAGAAAAGCGGTCAAATTAAAATATGCAAAGGTTAAAGGTCAATATAAGTATTTTAAAGAATTCGTTAAATATACTATGAAAGAAGACGCTGATTGAATTATACTAATTTCTTGAATTATTCTATTTTTTGTAATTTTTAACATATCTAATGTTTAATAGGAATATAGTTATATAATACAATTTTTTCTCAATTGAATTAAAAAAAAATCATTACGAAAAACCAATAAATTACTGAACCATAATATCATTTTCAGTATTTATTCCCAGCAAAACAATATCTCCTACATCAGTACCAACTATTACATCTAAATTCATCAATGCATGAACTGTAGAGCTTCCTTCAAACATTATTTCATTCAAAAATTTTGTTAATTCCCACTTACTTACTATCTCGATATCATCATTTGGTAATTCCAAATACAATTTCATTAAACTATGGCCATCATCTATATCGTGGATAATTTGGGAAGTAGCGTTATGCCAAACCTTCATTGGAACTGATAGAAAATGAACGCTATTATGGTAAAGCAATATGTTACCCTTTAGATTATTAACAGCTATCTTTTGCTTACTTGTTTGATAAAATGGCAAATTCAAAAGACCAACCAATTTTCCAAAAATGCTCAATTTTTTTTTACCTGAATCTGTGTCAACCCATTTTATATTCAAATCATCTATCGTGAAGTTATCAACTAATTTGTCTAAATTTGCTGTTAAATTTGCGTTTATAGGTATATAAGAAATTGAGTCAAAAAATTCTTTAATATACGTTATAGGAGCAATTAAATCTTTAGAGTCTTCTTCGGTATCTGCTACACTAGGTTTTGTCTCTACAGATACTAGTTCTGTGGAGTTTAAAAATTTGCTAATCAATTTAGACATCGGTGTCTGTATATTTTCTTCATCAAACCAACAGATGTCATTCAATAGCTCATTAGGAAAAGGGGCAAAAATCTGACTATTTCCTTCAATGTTTAAATTGGTTTCACTCTCTAAACGAAAGCTATCTGTGAAAAGTCCAACGTTTTGTAATAAGATTTTAAAGTCATTCTTACAATCTGGTAAATTAATATCCCATTTAATTTTTGGTATTTTACAGTCTTTGAAATAGCTGACAAATGGAACTGATCTCAAAAATTCGTTAATATGCATTGAAAAGTTGACGTAAAAGCCGGCTCTTGAGTCTTTGACTTTTATGTCATCAATAGTTATCTGATCTAAAAGATGCCTAAGTTTATTAAAAGCATCTCCAGTTTTTTTCCAATTAATGAATTTTTGCCAATTAATTGTAATGCTGTTGAATTTATATAAAAATAGGTTAGCTCCAAACAAGAAGTTGCTTCTTTTAGATATTTTCAGGGACATATCTGACCAAAGATTTATGTTATCATAGTCTTTCTTCCATATTTTTTTCAGTAAATCTGCTAGATTTTTCATATTTGGTTTGATCAACAAAGTCAATTTAACAGGGGTTGTTACATGATTTCTGAGATTTATTATAATGGTATCTTTCACAAAGACTGTACCTAACTTTTTCAATTCATCATCAGAGCCATTAAAAGTGGATATATTCTTGAAATCTAGACACAATTCTTTTATAATATTTTCATTAATATTTCTAATCGTTTTTTTTTGTAAATCTGTCAACATCGATGTTGCATTATTCATATTCCATTTGTCATAATCTAATGTTATATTGGCTGAAGCGGAAACTTGTAAATATTTTCCATCATCATAATTTAAGTTATCATGGCCATCTGTCCAACCATCAATATGAATATTAGTGACATTTACATCCGATATATCTATCAAACTTTGTTGCATTACATCAGTGGTGGGCACATTAGACTTTATAAAAAAATATAAAGCTATCAGTAAAAATAGTCCTAAACTGAAGCATGAAACAAATACTGGTTTACTTGTTCTACGATCTCTACTACTGATTAGTCTTGCATCAGTTCTTTGCGACGAATGATCACTTAAAAGCGGTTGGGTTTCTAAATCCCTTTCCTCCATTGCTTAATTTAATATTTATGGTATGTGCTAAAAAAAGATTTATGAACACATAAAAGAAATTCCAAATGCTTTCTTTCAAGAATTCCATACGAAATCGTATTGATCCATGCATATACAGATACATTTCAAACAGCAAAATACATTATTGACATAGAGTGTTTTTAAGCTGATCCTTATAAAATTTAATTTTTATGAAAGGCTTTTTTATGAAATTTAGCCAACTAAAGCCTTTAATATTGCTAACGAAATCAAAAACAGAAGGGTAGATAAGGAAAAATTAAGAAGCAGAATATCTTTGTGCAAGAGGATATGAGACATCCCTATCTTAAAAACATTGTTTTAAACTTTAATGTAAGCCTAACATTGTGGTTCAAACTGTAAACTTCTTATACATTGCAAAGTACCAGTTCCATTCATGGAACGTTATAGATCCAAAAACTGAGTTCAACAGTATCAAAAATCATGTAATGTCTCAAGATATGTAGATTTAGAAGATGGAGATTTACTGAAAAGTAAAGAACAGGGGTCCTAGCTCACGCTTTACATTCTCATATGGCAGTCTGTGTAAAAGTCTGTCACTCCTGTTAAATATTGATAATATTCTCTAAACCAAAAATTATTTTGTAAAATTAACGGGCATGTGGCGTAGTTGGTAGCGCGCTCCCTTAGCATGGGAGAGGTCTTCGGTTCGACTCCGGACTTGTCCATTTTTTTTGTTAAAAATTGCAAATATTCCTAATATTAATGTTTAGTTTCAGAATTTTAATTGTGAATGGTTAAGGTATTGAACAAATATTCCAGATTGGTTCTCTTCAGAACTTAAGGTAAACATAAAAAATGGAAAGTGCCTCTCGGTATTGAACACAGATGATTTCAAGCAATTTTTTTTAATTAATGTCACTACTCACTTCTTACACTAAGATCACTAGATTTAAAGTTTCTAAATTAATATTATTGATTATAGCTATACACAGTATACAATTCCGTAAAGTAGATTAAACAAAAAAAACCTTAATTTGTTTTTCACCCTAATACGTAAACCTTTTTAGCAGATTTTCTCAAATCTGGTTCTGAATTTAAAGCTTAAGGCAATAAACCTCGACACTAAGCTCCTCGAAATGTTTCCCATCTAATTTGGGACTGGGTGGATCTCCTCAAATTCTGAATTCAAATTAAACATAGCGGAGGTCTCTCCATCAAAAAGTTGACAATTTTTCTAAGCACTTACCAGCACAAAAATGCCTTTATATGTACACTATCTCTGTGCTTCGCAGTATTCAGCACTTCTTTAAAGCCGGTTTATCTGAATTGCTGCAATCATAATGCTTATTTTTTATGATAAATTGCGTATATTAACAATTGTAGAATAGCTAACAATTTTTGCAGAGCCACCAATGATTCATACGATGTTCAAAGTATTAAAACTATGGCAATTCCGGCATAAGTTAATATGGAGCTTGTTACTTAAATATTTCCTGCCTCTTTACCAAATTGAGTTTCATTTCCTTGAATCCTGGAAATGAGTGTTGATAGCTTAGGTATCCGATCAAAGAAATTGCCTAGTTTCTAAAGCTTATTTTCGCACAATCCTAGTATTATGTCTACTGTACGTTAGCTTTCTTATATTTATTCCACTTCTCAATTGAAGCTTTGGATTGTGAATACACTGGTGTAAACGGATGCACCAGTAGAATTTGTGGCGACTCACTATCTATAAATCATGAGAATATTCTACAATATAGAATTGACTATTTCTTTGACATATTTTTTTTAACACTTGGTTGCTTTAACAAATCTACCAATCTTGAAATAATTCATTGACATTTTGTAACGGTAGCCTTGACCTTCAAAATCGATATGAAATGTACTTGATAAAAGAAATGAAGACTGTTAATACAGAGCCTGGGTAAATTTAGTTTCCAAAGCTTCCTTTTTGAATGAAATAAATTACAAAGTTTCGATTTAGTTTTTTCAGACTGAACAGATTTGAACGATTGAAATCAAACATGAATCGTGCTATGTTAGAAGCTGGTAGGAGTTAATTTACTGAGCAATGGAGGGCATTTCAATTCTTGATCTAATGACACACAGTTACATATCCCTATGATAAATTGTTCACATAAACCTTGCTACGTAATTAAATGAACAACTGTTCGAATGGGATGGATTTCCATACATTTATAAGACATATTTTATGCAAAGGTGAAATATATTTGAAGGCATGAGACAAGGGCGAGTTTGAACACACAGAGTGAGTTATTTTCTTATAATACTAATACTTATTGAGTGTAATGTGAACAATTTTTCAAAAAATGAATCGAATGAGTATTATTTCTTGAAATTTGCTAAACTTGTTTCCCCTTCTTTAGCAAAAAACGTCATAGTAATTGATGAATCAATTTTGCTCATCTAATGGGCTACAGATTGAAGTTGCTCTTTTGGATGAGCCTTTAGTATCGGTATAATTACCAGAAGACATATTAAGTTTTACACGTACCTTGCAACTATATATATATATATACTTGGAGAAGTTAGTAGTCAGACGGATGTTTCTATCGGAGGTGATAGCACGGGATAAACTGTGATTAGCCAATACATACCTTAATAACAATTCGATTGATTTGATGGAAGAAGGACTAATCTGTGTCCGAATGAAGTACAGGTGTCTGGAGAAGCGGTCAGATACAAAGAGTGTCATTTAAGAGCCAGTGAAATTTTCTAACTTTTGGAAACTTTGAAATGATCTGGTTCCATGCCTTTTTGGGAACAAGTTCTCGTTTCAAAAAACCTTATAGAGTTACCACTCACATTATAAATAAGTTACACAAATTATTTACAGTCACTTCAATTATAAAAGTAATTCATTTATTTGTAAACATCCGTGCTGTAAAATCTGTTTCATATAAAAATTCGCCTATTGACTCATTTCTCAATGACCACCCAATCCTCGAAGCATGGTCTTAGACTATGCAATACTGTTTTTGAAAGAGTAGCATAATATCTGTTGAAATAAGGTGGTTTACAAAGTGTTTCTAATAAATCTACACATAAAAGTGTGTTGTAAATAAAAGTTAAAGTGCTATTATTCTCATAAGTAATAAGTGAGACTGGCATCTTGTTGTTTAATTTTGCTATTGGGTTCAGAGGTTTCATTACTGCAGTAGGCAACTTTTTTTTCTTTTTACAAACTATATAGTGATGAGTAAAATTTCATGGATTGATAACTTAAACTTTTTTTTGATAAAACTGCTTGCCTTTTATACATTTGGAAAGAAGATGATATGAGATTAATTGTGTATTTCATTTATCTATTTTTAACAAATATTAACGTGATCATATGGTCTTTAGTATTCTGAAATGAATAGCTAAGCATTTTAATAATTTCGTATTATTATCAATTTGTTGGAAAAACCAGTGGCAATTGTTATCTGAATATATAATTAAAGTTCTGGTCTAGATATAGTGCTACAAGAATCCCTACCCAAAATTTCACAAATTAATAGGTTTCGTGGTCTAGTCGGTTATGGCATCTGCTTAACACGCAGAACGTCCCCAGTTCGATCCTGGGCGAAATCATTAATTTTTAAATCCATCCAAAGATCTTTTGATGAATGCAATTTTTTTAACTCAACCTGTTTGAAACAGAACTGATAGCTAACTAAAACACAACCATATATATATAAAGACGACTGCCCAGAATTCACGAACTTCTCTAGAGCGTGATGCCAGTACCATTTGACGTTATGTATATAAACCACATATTCAACTATCTTGAAATAGCATTTACAACGCTTGATGCAAGCAGAAGTTTCACCCAACCAAAATATTCGTTACAATATTCTCTGTCACAAAACAAACACATCTTAGAAACGTTAAGCAATTCACTTTCAAATCACGAATTAGATATATTTCTTATTCCATCTCAATGTTTTCACTGTCATTTCTTAGCATCCTGTTGCATTTTTACATCAATGACGTAGTGATTCCTTGTTTCCATGGGTCATAAAAATTTTCCAAAATATTTTTTCAGAGGGAAAAAAAAAGATCAGACAAACAATTAAGAAAAAAACATTGAGTATTAATAATATCCATAAATATATATTAATCTTGATTATAACTTTTAAGTGTTATTCAAGTTTGTTATTATATACAAGAGTTCTATGTGAACGTATTATAACCCATAATACAGAATATTGAATAGTGAAAAAATATAGGTTTATTATATTGATATAGTTACAACGATTTTTGAAAGTTGCACAAAGGAGTTTTATTCAGGTGGGGTTACAGAAGATCTTTTTTTTTAATCCCTTTTGAATTAATTTGGAGTACTGATTATAAAGTATCAACACTTATATTTAAATTCATATACATATATATATATTTATATATATATATTTGTATTCACTGACACCCCCGAAACACACACATATTTTATATAACCACTTACATTCATATCCGATTTTTTTATTTCACAAAATAAAGTTATTGAAATACTACATTTGCAATCCTTAACTCACTTATGGAAAATTTTTGGATATAAACACAATAACATTAAAAAAAAACCTTGGCAAATATATTTAAGATTAGGGTTAAAATACAAAGTGGGCGGTTTGATTAAATTTTTATTGATATTATCATAAGTTTTCGATTTCAAACGTCGAAACTTTATTTCTATTCTGGTGAATTACAAATCATTATTGAGTGCAAGAAACAATGTTCAAATTAAAAAATTTTTTTGGTAAGAAGAAACTTGAATCCAACGAGATGGATAACTCAAATTCAAGTGAAGGCAAGTCCATAAATAGTAAAAAAGATATAAAACAGAAAATATCTGATAATAGTGATTCTGATAGCATAAATATTAAAAAATCCAATTCAAGAGTTTCCAATTCAACTTTTTCATCGAAAGATAAGAAGGCAAATTTGGATGTAAATAACATTGATAATATCAATGTTGTTTCAAAACAAAGTACAAAAAGAGAACATATTAATATAGATTCAATTAGCAGTTGTTCAAATCTATCTGATCCTGACTTAGAATCAACTGATGACAAAATTAACAATGAAAATAAAAATTACGATACTAATAATAACGACGACGTTCTCAAAAACGAAAATGACAACAATGGAGATGATGGCGATTATGATGATGGCGATGATGACGACGACGATGACGATGATGAAAGTCAATTAAATATCCCTGATGGAGTATTTATAGAACAAGAAGAGTTGAAAGACTATAAATTAATAAATAAAATAGGTACTGGTGCTTTTTCGAAAGTGTTCAGAGCTATTCCTAGTACAGAAACTGCTATTAATAAACATTTTGATGAAGTTGCTATTAAAGTAATCAAAAAAGATGATTTGGTTTCAATTACTAATGGCAACATAGGCAAAAATGAAGATAAGCAAAAAAAGAGAAACAAAAAAGACACAAAGACATCATCAAGAGAGCAAGTTCTCAAAGAAGTGTCCATTCATCAGTCAGTTTCATCAAATTGTGAAAACATTGTTTCTTTTGTTGAATTCCAAGAAAGTGAAGGTTACTATTACATTGTTCAAGAATTGTTAAATGGTGGCGAAATATTCAGTGAAATTGTTAGATTGACCTATTTCAGTGAAGATTTGGCAAGACATGTAATAAAACAATTGGCGTTAGCTGTAAAACATTTACATTCCATGGGGGTTGTACATCGTGATATCAAGCCAGAAAACCTTTTATTCGAGACAATTGATTTTATTCCTTCAAAAAAACCACATTTAAGACAATCGGATGATCCAAATACAAAAGTGGACGAAGGTGAATTTACTATAAATGTTGGTGGTGGAGGTATTGGTGTTGTAAAACTAGTTGATTTTGGATTATCAAAACAAATTTATTCTGCAAACACACAAACACCGTGTGGTACAGTCGGTTACACTGCTCCGGAAGTTGTTAAAGATGAAAAATATTCAATGAAAGTTGATATGTGGGGAATAGGTTGTGTATTATATACAATCTTATGTGGCTTTCCACCATTTTATGATGAAAAAATCAACGTCTTAACTGAAAAAATTGCACATGGTAAATTTACTTTTTTACAACCATGGTGGGATGAAATAAGTGATGGAGCTAAGAATACAGTGAGAAAATTATTAGAAGTGAATCCAGACAGAAGATATGATATCAATGAATTATTAAATGATCCTTGGTTAAACAACTATGATTGTTTGAAGAACCAACCAGCTGGTAAGAATGAAATGATGAAAAAACAAATGTTAAACAAAAAGAAGAAACATATGATGAAGAAAGTGTTACAAAAAGATGAAGCAATGTTGTATTCACCAGCAGCGGTTGCAATGAGAGATGCATTTGATATTAGTAACGCAGTCCAAAGAATTGAAGATGATAGATTCAATCACAACGAAACATTGGATGAGTTGAATGAAGAGGAGGAATTGGATATTGGATTTGATAACAAAGCAAACCCATTTAATGTCAACAAATTAGAAGAAGACTTGTTTGAATTGAAACTGAATACATCTACAATTATTAATAGAAGAAAAAATAAGAAAGTTGATATTCATTTAAATTGATAACGGTAGTAAACAAAAATACAATTGCATTTTTTCATATACATACACGTAAATACAAATATATAAAATAACAAACAGAGAAGATGATTTAATTCAGTCATATATACTTTAACAGAATCACAAACACAAGTACAAATACAAATACAATCGTAGCAATTTGTTTTTAATTATGTCGATTTGAAGTGAGAGAGGGAACAGGTATACCGATTGATAAAAAGTCAATGGTGTTTGAGTGACTGCATTATTACCTATTACGGAAAGCACAACATTTTTTCAGAAAAAGTTATTTTTTTCACCGCAGCCTGACAAAAAATACGAAAAACTTCAGAAAAATCAGAAAAATCAGAAAAATCAGAAAATAACCACTTTTTATTTCGCTGTGGGAAGAAAAAAAGCAAACCAAAAACCAAGCAATACTTTTTACACAATCCCCGGCAAACATTCTGACAGATATCGCGAACAAATCGAAGTTTCCGAAAAAGTTATTGCCTCATCGCAGGGGCATCGCATCGCATCGCATCGCGTTGCTCGCTCCCTCGCGCCTTTTTCCGTTTTGCTTGCCAGAGTCCGAGCAAAAGGCTCCTGGGAAACCGGAGAGGAAAACGCTCGAAACCAGCCAAACTCTTCGCTGGAGCGCTGCCGTTAGATGCTTGCTGTTTGCTGTTTTCCCTCTATTTCTACCACCTCTTTTTGTACTGCTCTCGAACCACCCTGGACCGTTTAAGCCAGACAAGCCCGGCAAGCTGGACAAGCTGGACTCTGGCTCCCACGCCTGGCTCTCTGACACCAGCACAAGAAAAAGAAACAACCGCGACAATAACCTCACACACTCGGCGCCGGCAGCGCCCATGTTCCTCGTGGCACTGCACAGACACCCACCGTCTCTTCCAGTGTGTCCCTACCCAACACCCAGACAGAAGCTGAATCTTTGCTGTTTCTTTTTATCTCCTTCGATTTGGCGTCCTTCCTCACCACAGTCAACACATTTCGTCTGTGTTTCTTGGTTGTGCTAGAGCATTTTGTCCGCACCACAGCACCATCTCTTCTCTTCTCTTCTTGTCCGAAAAAGACACATGCTCAGTCTCATCACACCAAGAATGCCACTCGGTACAGTGCACCAGCGGTTTCGAACAGCACCAACTTCATCAAGCCCACCCACTCTCTCTAGTGCAGAACGCGACACACAATTGCCTACATTACGCACAGACCGATATTACACAAAACAGATACATCGATAACACAGCAAGCAATCTTTCACTTCTCATCTTAGCCTGTGCTTCATTGGCTTGCAAAAAGAAAGACGAGTGAAAGATACTGCCTCAGGAAACCTCCACAGGAATGGAAACGCAAGAGCACGATTGTGAAAACAACCGTTAGTAGTATGGCTTTCCTCTCTCTCTCGTTGATAACGTCTATATACACATTCAAGATAGCTTCCAGCGATGAGCTAGCTCAGTGTTGTGCTGCTACGTTTCGCAGCAATGGCATGCACCGTCGCATGGATATACTGAACTTCTTGCCTCTTGTTTCTTTTCCCAATCATCACATAATATCGATGATTACGCCAGTACGTGAGAAAAAAAACCATTTAAAAAATTTTTCTTACTTGCTGGCATTGCACGCATCTTTGTTATTTAAATACTATCTTTTTTCTTAAGAAGAGAAAAAAAATTTTTTTTCAGTATAATATTTTCTTTTTTCACCTGTTCATAAGATATTTTAACAAATTTCAGTTGAACTTGGTTATATTTAAATCTCATCTCATTTATATTTAAAAGCTTGTTATATATATATATTCTTTTCGTTTTACTTGTATACAAACTTTAATTTTGTTGTTGGTTCTTCTTATTTGTGTTTATCTTATATTGTTCTTTTTTAAAGAGACCGTGTAACGAATCGCCAAAAAACTCGAACATACATAGTATCAATAATGTCTGATTCTGAACAATCCGTTAAAGTTCTAAACGAGCTTTTCGAAAAATTGTCTGTTGCTACTCCAGAAAACAGAGATGAAATTTCCACTGAAGTTTCTTCTTTCTTAAATGGTGGCATCATTGAACACGATATTCCAGAACAATTCTTTGCTCAATTAAACAAGGCTTTGAAGGATAAGAAGGTTGCTGCCAATGCTTTAGATGCCATTGCTCACATTGCTAACGAAGCTAACTTATCTCCATCTGTCGAACCATACATTGTTGCTACCGTTCCAGAAATCTGCTCCAAGTGTGGTGACAAAGACAAGGACGTTCAAACTTTAGCTTCCGAAGCTTTAATTGCTGTCGTTAAGGCTATCAACCCTGTTGCCGTCAAGGTTTTATTACCTCACTTAACCAACGCTTTAGAATCCACCAACAAATGGCAAGAAAAGGTTGCTATTCTAGCTGCCATCTCCGCCTTAGTCGATTCTGCTAAGACCCAAGTCGCTTTAAGAATGCCTGAATTAATCCCAGTCTTATCTGAAGCTATGTGGGACACCAAGAAGGAAGTCAAGGAAGCTGCCACTGCCACCATCACTAAAGCTACCGAAACCGTTGAAAACAAGGATATTGAAAAGTTCATTCCAAAGTTGATTGAATGTATTGCTAATCCAAAGGAAGTTACCGAAACTGTCCACTTATTAGGTGCTACTACTTTCGTTGCTGAAGTTACCCCAGCTACCTTATCCGTCATGGTTCCATTATTAGCCAGAGGTTTAGCTGAAAGAGAAACCTCTATCAAGCGTAAGGCCGCTGTCATTATCGACAACATGTGTAAGTTAGTCGAAGATCCACAAGTTGTTGCTCCTTTCTTAGGTAAGTTATTACCAGGTTTAAAGAACAATTTCTCTACCATCGCTGATCCAGAAGCTAGAGAAGTTACTTTAAGAGGTTTAAAGACTTTAAGAAGAGTTGGTAACGTTGGTGAAAACGATGAATTACCAGAAGTTTCTCACGCTGGTGATGTCAAGACCACTTCCGAAGTTTTAAGAAAATTATTAAAGGATGTTAAGGTTGCTCCAAGATTCGAAATCGTCGTTGAATACGTTGCCGCCATGGGTGCTGACTTAATCGATGAAAGAGTTATTGACCAACAAGCTTGGTTCGTTAACATCTTACCATACATGACTATCTTCTTACACGAAAGAGAAGCTAAGGACATCTTAGATGACTTCAGAAAGTTAGCTGTTGACAACATCCCAGTTGGTCCAAACTTCGACGAAGAAGAAGATGAAGGTGAAGATTTATGTAACTGTGAATTCTCTTTAGCTTACGGTGCTAAGATCTTATTAAACAAGACCCAATTAAGATTGAAGAGAGGTGTCAGATACGGTTTATGTGGTCCAAATGGTGCTGGTAAATCTACTTTAATGAGAGCTATTGCTAACGGTCAAGTTGACGGTTTCCCAACTCAAGAAGAATGTAGAACCGTTTACGTCGAACACGATATCGATGGTACTCACGCCGACACTTCTGTCGTTGACTTCGTTTTCGAAGGTAACGTTGGTACTAGAGAAGTCATTGTTGATAAATTAACTGAATTCGGTTTCTCCGATGAAATGATCAACATGCCAATTTCCGCTTTATCCGGTGGTTGGAAGATGAAGTTAGCTTTAGCTAGAGCCGTCTTAAAGAACGCTGATATTTTATTATTAGATGAACCAACTAACCATTTAGATACTGTTAACGTTGCTTGGTTAGTCAACTACTTAAACACCTGTGGTATCACTTCCATTAACATTTCCCATGACTCCGCTTTCTTAGACAACGTTTGTCAATACATTATCAACTACGAAGGTTTGAAATTAAGAAAGTACAGAGGTAACATGACTGAATTCGTTAAGAAGTGTCCAACTGCTCAATCTTACTTCGAATTAGCTGCTTCTGATCTAGAATTCAGATTCCCAGAACCAGGTTACTTAGAAGGTGTTAAGACTAAGCAAAAGGCTATTGTTAAGGTTTCTAACATGACTTTCCAATACCCAGGTACTTCCAAGCCACAAATTTCAGACATTTCTTTCCAATGTTCTTTATCCTCTAGAATTGCCGTTATTGGTCCAAATGGTGCTGGTAAATCTACTTTAATTAACGTTTTAACCGGTGAATTATTACCAACTGAAGGTGAAGTTTACACCCACGAAAACTGTAGAATTGCCTACATTAAACAACATGCTTTCGCTCATATTGAAAGTCATTTAGACAAGACCCCATCTGAATATATTCAATGGAGATTCCAAACTGGTGAAGATAGAGAAACAATGGACAGAGCTAACAGACAAATTAACGAAAGTGATGCTGAAGCTATGAACAAGATCTTCAAGATTGAAGGTACTCCAAGAAGAATTGCTGAAATTCACGCCAGAAGAAAGTTTAAGAACACTTACGAATACGAATGTTCTTTCTACTTAGGTGAAAACATCGGTATGAAATCCGAAAGATGGGTTCCAATGATGTCCGTTGACAACGCTTGGATTCCAAGAGGTGAATTAGTCGAATCTCACGCCAAGATGGTTGCTGAAGTTGATATGAAGGAAGCTTTAGCTTCTGGTCAATTCCGTCCATTAACCAGAAAGGAAATTGAAGAACATTGTGCTATGTTGGGTCTAGATGCTGAATTAGTTTCTCACTCCAGAATCAGAGGTTTATCTGGTGGTCAAAAGGTTAAGTTAGTCTTAGCTGCCGGTACATGGCAAAGACCTCATCTAATTGTTTTAGATGAACCAACTAACTATTTAGACAGAGACTCTTTAGGTGCTTTATCCAAGGCTTTGAAGGCTTTCGAAGGTGGTGTTATTATCATTACTCACTCTGCTGAATTTACTAAGGATTTAACCGAAGAAGTCTGGGCCGTCAAGGACGGTAAGATGACTCCATCTGGTCATAACTGGGTTACTGGTCAAGGTGCTGGTCCAAGAATCGAAAAGAAAGAGGACGAAGGTGACAAATTCGATGCTATGGGTAACAAGATTGCTGGTGCCAAGAAGAAGAGTAAGTTATCTTCTGCCGAATTGAGAAAGAAGAAGAAGGAAAGAATGAAGAAGAAGAAGGAATTAGGTGACGCCTACGTTTCATCTGATGAAGATTTCTAAGTCTAATCTTTACTTTAAAAAAATTCATTCATCCTTTTATAGGTAACAATTATTAGGTAATTACCTATTCATGATATGTTTTTATTCTGTATATTGTTTTTATAATCACTTCATCTAAATTAATTTAATAAACTTAACTTTTTAAAAAATAAAACAAGCTCTTAATATATAATAGTCAACTGTGGATATGTATATTATAGTGTATAAAACAAATCTATTAATAGCAACGTAACACAGTTTCAAGAGATATTTGTGAGAGAAGACTGCCCTAGAGTATACACTTTAGTAGTTGCTTTATTCAATCAATCTTGATCGATACATCAATTATGATCGACATGTCATTTGTATCATATCCATTTTAAAAGCTATAATAACTTCTAAATGGTCCAGAACTTACTAATTGAATGCTTTTTTCATTTGTATTTTTATATATCATGGCTGTAATTTCTTATTGCTTTACGTTTGTTAAATTTAGAAAAAAAAAAATTCAAAAATCAAAAACGAAAATACCCAGAGAAACAAAAAATGAATAGTTGAAACACTCGAAATGATGAAAACAAGAAGTTATTTACTATAGAAATATGTTTGTTCATTTGAGAAACTACAATCTAGAATTTTATTATCAGTTTTTGTTATTTCTTAGACAGTAGTGGTTGAAGGTCCCATTCTTTTGAGAGCAAACTAACCATATATTTCAAAGTTCTTTTTCATATTGGGTGATTGGTTTTTTTTAAAGTGATAACTGGTTAAAGGTCATAACAGTTTAATAATTCAAATCATACGAGAAACAAACATACATACATTATACATTGTGTTTTAAAAGCAGATCTATACAATACATTTATTTGATACATTATGAGAGTTTCCAGTTTAATAGTTTTAGGTACTAGTATATTATCTAATGTTGTCTTAGCTAATGCTGGTGCTAAGAAAGACCCTGAGATTAATGTTGAAGTCGAGAAGCCACCTGAAGGTTTATCTTGGGAAGAATGGCATATGCAACATGAACACCAAATGAAAGAGTATGATCCGGAAAGTTTTTTTGCATTGCATGATATAAAAAAGAAAGGTTATTTGGATGATGATGATATTCTAGCACTATATGGTTTAAATCGTGGCGAAGTTGTTGGTAAAGGTGATGGTATGGGGGAGCATGATAATTCCGAGCTTATAGACGAGGAAAATTCTAAGAGGGTTGTTTCATTTATAAAAAAATTGTTGGATGTCGACGATGATAGTAAAATTACCAAAGAAGAATATTTGGCTTTTGCTAAAAGGGGCCATAAATTCCCTGATCTAGGTGTTGGTGTTGGACACCACGCAGATTTTGAACTAGAATATGAATTACATCACTGGAATAAATTCCATAGAGATACTGATCCAGATGTTAAGAATGTTCACAAAGAAGATATTGAACATGAACTTTTACATCATTTCCATGAAATCGAACATGAAGAAAAAGTGCAAAGAGGTGCGTCAAAGGGCACTGTCATTACTGATGATGAATTAGAATCTAGGATTGATATTAAAAATATTCCAAAGAAATTTAAGAATGGGTTCTTTTGAAGTTAGTGCGAAAAATATACATGGTATATCTGATTGAACACAAAGACAGGATACTTTGATATTTAAATTACAACTTGATCAAAAAACTTCTATTATGTACGATAAAGGAATGGAAAGAATAACAGCAACATCAAGCTTTGTAAGGTTTTTTATTTAATCAATAAATTTGTATAAAATTCAATAATGACGTAATTTATCCATAAATTGTTAATTTTGCAATTGAAAAATGGCCCCAAAGTTCAAAGATTTTGTAAAAGCTATAACTTGAATCTTCTATAGATTATCAAAGTATAAGTTGTCTCAAACTTATTAGTTTTCACACTATCGCTTCAGATATTAAATCTTAAAATGTTGTACTTCTCATCTTTCAATCAATTTTTTATGAAATTTCAGTAACGATGAGTTTTACAATTTCGAAAATTTGAACAAAATGAAAACAAATTTTGTAAAATAAACATCTCAAGCAATAAAAATGTAATTATGAGGTTATATATGTACCTAAAACTTCTATTGTTCTGCATATACTTTATGTTGAAACCTTTTACAATTAATTTCAGCAATTGCTATTGTTAGACAATAAACTTAGATCCAAATAGCACGACATTAGAATAAAAATGGTTAAAAGTGTAATTTTTACTGATTTTGACGGTACCATCACATTACAAGACTCTAACGATCATTTGGTCGATGCCTTAGGTATTGGTAAGGAAAGAAGATTGAAGATCTTTGAAGGCATCATTGATGGTACCAAGACTTTCAGAGAGGCTTTTACTGAAATGATGGATTCTGTCAAGATTCCATACGAAAAATGTATTGAAATCTTAGAAAAGGATATTGCTTTAGACCCAGGTTTCAAAGACACATTTGAATGGGCTCAACAAAATAATGTTCCAATAATCATCGTTTCCAGTGGTACTGCTCCAATCATTCGTCATTTAATTGGTAAATTTTTAGGTGAAGAAAACTTAAACAAGGTTGATATTGTTGCTAACGATATCGAATATTCTGCTGATGGCGAATGGCATGTTAAGTACAGAGATGAAACAGGTTTTGGTCATGATAAATCTAGAACTATCACCGAATACAAGAACAAATTTGAGTCGCAATTGAAAGAAGGCGAAGAAAGACCTACTTATTTCTACTGTGGCGATGGTGTTTCCGATTTAAGTGCTGCTAAAGAATGTGATTTATTATTTGCCAGAGCCGGTAAAGATTTAATTACTTATTGTAAAAATGAGAATGTTCCATACCATGAATTCACGACTTTTGCTGATATTTTAGCTGGTATGAAACAAGTCATAAATGGTGAAAAAACCGTTGCTGAATTAATGGATAATTAAATCTGCTAATGGACGCTTTACCTATTACTTTACTAATGTTTCTATACATATATACACACATATATATGTATTTCATATATTTACACAGATGATATTTATAGAATACTAAATAATTTTTTATCCAGATAACGTATGTTACATTATAAATCCAAGACCATACCGAACGCCAAAACCGGTTTGATGACAAGAACATGTCAGGAAAGAACAGTGCTAACACCCATTTATATAATTTAGAGTATCCTCTCTAATAACCTTGGAATTAAACACATTTCTTAAGAAAGCCTTTGCTCTGTAAGGCTCACCTTGTCAAATTTACACGCATTAAAGACTTATCACCATAATTTTTCACCAAAAACATAAAATTCACAAAAGTTGAATTTGCTTAAAACTTGAGTTAATGATTGTTTATTGATTGAAAAAGCTTTATGATATCGTTAACATTAATTCTACATGATTCAAGGACCAAGAACTCATGTTCAAGATAACAGACTTATATATTTATCTATTACAGATTAGAATTAAGTTTTAACAAGGATAGGAAAAAAAAACAGAACGGTGCAATTTATTTTATTATGTCTGTTATTTTGGTGTCTGCTGGATACGATCACACTATCAGGTTTTGGGAAGCTTTAACTGGAGTTTGTTCAAGAACTATTCAGCATCCTGATTCCCAAGTGAACAAACTAGAGATCACTAACGATAAAAAACTTTTAGCAGCAGCTGGTTCAAACAGTGTTAAATTATATGATATTAATTCAACAAATCCCAATCCATTAGCCACTTTTGAAGGACATAAAAATAATGTAACTTCGGTGAATTTCCAAGTGGAAAATAAATGGATGGTGACTTCGAGTGAAGACAATACAATTAAATTATGGGATATTAGGTCTCCCGGTTCTCCAAGAACATATAAACACAATTGCCCAGTCAATGAGGTGGTAATACACCCAAATCAAGGTGAACTGATATCTTGTGATAGAGAAGGAAATATCAGAATTTGGGATTTGGGTGAAAATCAGTGTACCCATCAGCTCACACCAGAAGACAATGACATTTCAATACAGTCTATTTCTTTAGCAAATGATGGTTCGATGCTAGTGGCTGCAAATAACAAGGGTAATTGTTATGTATGGGAAATGCCAAATAAAATCGATGCTTCGAACCTGAAGCCCATAACGAAATTCAAAGCTCATGACTCCTACATCACAAAAATTCTACTTTCTTCTGATGTCAAATATATGGCTACATGCTCTGCTGACCATACTGCCAGAATTTGGTCCGTGGAAGATAATTTTAGTTTAAATAAAACACTAACAGGTCATCAAAGATGGGTGTGGGACTGTGCATTCTCAGCAGATAGTGCATATTTAGTTACTGCTTCCTCTGATCATTATGTGAGGCTTTGGGATTTATCCACCAACGAAATAGTAAGGCAGTATAGTGGCCATCAAAAGGGAGCTACATGTGTAGCATTAAATGATATATAATTATCCAATAAACTTGTGCATATAAAGATCATTCTAATTTGGTTATTTATCTACTAATCACATACCTAATAATTAAACTATATGAATTCAATTCGACGTATACTAATCTGTAAAATAACTTTCCAGAAAAGATTATCAATCAACCTCAAATAAAAGACGTCAATATAAACAAAAAAATAATATTAACTTTGGGATTTATATATCTTATTTATATGATGCTATTATACAAAATTATTTTGAGTGAACGGTAGTTATTCTCTTTTACCATAAGAGATATCTAAATCACAACCACCGTAGTTGTAATTATTTAATCTGTCAATACATATTTCTGCATCTTCAACACTTTCATATTCCACAACGGCAACACCAGTTGGAGCACCGGTGCTATCTTGTTTCAATTCTGCTTTTTTCAGCTTACCTATAGTTTCAAATAGGTCAAATAAATCACTTTTAGCAGTAGAAAATGGTAAGTTACTACAGTAAATTAAGGCGCTTTTTTCACCACCTCCTACAACACCTTCAGTAAATTCTTTGGAAGAGTTATCATCGGCATCCACTTTATCGTTGCTATCTCCAAAATCTTCAGCTGTATCCATACTTTCGGATTCAGGAGCATTTTTATTTTGATGAACTGATTCGTTGTTTCCTTCGTGAACAGATAATGTCATCCCTTCCATTTCGTAACCGTCATATCTGGAAATGGATCTTTCCATGGTTTCTTTGTCAGCCACTAACACAACACCACTGCCTCTAGACAAACCTCTATCATCTAAGTCGACATCAGCACGTAACACAGGACCACATTCTTTAAACATGTCTTTTAATGCTTGCCAGTTTATGGAGTAAGGTAAATTTGAAATTAAGATTTCATAACCTGGGGAGTTACTATTTATGTAATTTCTTTCTTCTCTGTTAGTTTTCCTATTTTCTCTGAATTCATTAGTATCTCTAGTTCTTTTATCTCTACGAGATTCTTCAGGTGGTGGGTTATCTTGTCTAACAAATATTTGACGGTCCATGAAAAAAGTACCATCAAATTCTTTTATGGCCTCATCAACATCAGTCGAATTAGTGAATTCAACAGTACCCATACCTCTATGATGACCTCTTGAGGTAATAATATCTGCTCTCACAACTTCACCAATACCTTCAAATAGTTCTCTAAGATCTTCTGGGGTACAATCATAGGTTAAATTACCAACAAATATACTGTTGACAAAATTTCTGTTTACTTTTTCATCATAAGAGGAGTCCAAATCTTTGTCTAGTCGTGGGCCATAATCCCCTCTTGAAGAACGTCCACCACGAAAACCTCTAGGTCTTCTATCATCACCTCTAAATCGTCTCTCGTTTCCAAAACCCCCCCTTCTAGATCCTCTCCCACTACCTTCGTATCTATCATTTCTTCTACCCCCTCCACGACGGTCATCATAACGGTCATTATATCTGTCATTGTACCCATCGTCGTACCTCTCTCTGTCGTCATATCTTGTTGGTCTAGCATCGTTTCTTCCTCCACGACGATCATTATATCTGCTTTCATATCGGTCATCATATCTATCATCATATCTCCTATCGTAACTTCTCATAGGACGTCTATAAGAAGATGCTCTGGCATCGTTATTAGAGTAACCTCTTCTATCATCTCTCTCTCTGTTATCATATCTACCGCTTGGTGATCTAGATCTGCTACGTCTCCTAATATCCTTGAAATCAACCTCTGACATTTATCAATATACCTATAATTATTTATATTGGAATCCCAAATGTCTGATAATAAAAATGCAATTATCCTTATGCTTTTTTTTACAATGAAGACCAATTGCTCAAAAAAAAAGAGAAACGAATAATGCGGCTTCACCTGGCAGGAATTAACTTTAAATGCAAATTGAACAAAATAGTATCAATATCAAATAGCAACTGTTCTTATTGAGAGTGTTAGTTTTGCTCAAACGTATCTTCAAGACTCTAAATATCTGCTTCATTCCAAGAGTTTTAGTGTAATTTGTAACCAAATATCTTTTTAAATTTGATATTTTTTTTTCGTTCAAATTTGAAAAATTCAAAGGATTACAGTCATAATATACGTTCTTTCAAACAATTAAAAGTTAGAAAGAGTTGAAATAAAAATGTGATAATATAATAAAGTGGTTTTAACAAGTAGTTTTGAAAGTAGTTTTGGTGGTTTGAGTGGCATATGATTGATTCATTATTGATCATAACAAACTGATTTGATTACGGTGTTAAAGAGGCTGTGATTTTGATTGTTCAGTAGGAATATTTGGTCTTCCAATTGAAATTTCAAATGTCATTTTTGATTAATTGTGATAGCATTCGTGCTCAAAAATTCACTTGCAATGTTTGGATTCAAGTTCGTAACTCTACTAAAAAAGCTGCTGGATCTAGGACTTCCATGAAGGATTCTGCGGGTAGAAGGCTAGGTCCCAAGAAATATGAAGGTCAAACGGTCAAGACAGGTCAGATCATCATGAGACAACGTGGTACTAAATTCTTCCCCGGGGAAAACGTTGGGATCGGTAAAGATCATACTATCTTTGCTAAAGAACCAGGTGTTGTTCGTTATTATCTTGACCCCTTCCATCCAAAGAGAAAATTTATTGGTGTTTCTTTGAAAAGAGAATTAAGTTTACCAATTCCTCATTTTGAACCAAATGTTAGAAGGTTTGGTCGTGAAGTAGTACCAAAAGGCTCTAGGCATTTTGATTTGATGGAGATTGCCAAGAAAGAAAGTAAATCAAGATATCAGATTGCCAACGAATCAAAGATCTTGAAAGATTTAGAGGTTCGTGAAACGAAAAGAAAAGAATTGTCAGAAAAATATAAGGCATTAGTTGAAAACACTTTTAAAGTACCTATTAAGGATTTGAAAAATTCAATTAGCTATTTGTTACGTTACAGATCTTGTTTAAGAAATGGTTTTAACAATTCCGATGCTCAATTTAATGCAGAACAATATTTTGTTCTTCAAATTGAATTATTAGCAAAAAGAGAAAATTGGAACGGTGACAAATTGAAATTAGCTTTAGATGATTTGAAAAAAGATATCGAATTACTAAATAAATCGATTAGTTTTGATAACAAATTTAAGTTAATCAAATTTTTAACTCCACAAGAAAAAGAAGCATTAAAAATCAAACTGATCGAAGACTTGAAGAACACTTATTCTTTCAATAAGAAATCAGCTACAGAATACTCAAAAGAAACAAGAGAACAAATTAAGAAATTATTTGATAATGCGTCAGAATTTTTGACTTTATCAGAGGAAGTTCATTTACGTAGAAAATATTTGAAGCCTGTTTTACCTGAAACCCCCTCTACAGTGCTAGATAAATCAACAAAAGGTACTACAGTAATAAGACGTTTCAATTATGAACAACAGAAGATTGATACTATTATAAGACCAAAAAGTGCGTTTTTGAATAAACTTTGAGAAAACCCAATCATCTTCAAAGATTCCAACGAAGAATCAATAATTACGCCAAAATGTAGAGCATCTCTTCTTTCCAGCCAAATACGAGCAATTAGTCCTTGTACATACATAAATATATAAGGTTTATATACATAGAAACGATTAATATAATACATGTAAATAAAACAATATTGATTACTTGAAACTTTGAAATAAGTGACAAAAGAATTTACTGATTTCGAAGTAATTATTTTTGGTTATTCAATTCAATTTTTATTAAATTAATCTAATGGTTATTTACTTATTTGCATGTTTATTTCGAAACCAAAAATGAATCCTTTCATTTTTTTTATAACAAATAATAGCTTCAAAAATACACAATATAAAACATTGAGGAATATATTCAATTAGCCTGGTGGTAGTTGGGAAATATCCACAATATTACTTATTTTACTTTCTTCATCTTCTTCACCATTAGAATTTTTAACTGGAGTTCTAGGTAATGCCATCATACCACTTCTGGCACACTCTAACACTCCAAAAGGTTCAACTAATTTCAAGAACGCTGAGATTCTTTTAGGTTTTGCTGATAGTTCAACAATACAGCTTGTTTCACTAATATCGACAACTCTACCGCCAAAATTCTTGACTAAATTTGTAATATCATTCAAATGTTCATGTTTCAATCTTAAAACTTCACTCAATGGTAAATTTGAAGGATGGAAAGTTTTTTCCCTTACTTCTGAAACTAATTCACTTGAATCGACATTTTCTGTTGTTTGATGGTGATGTAATAATAAATCTTCGAAATATTCAGCACCTAATAAAGAGACACGAGCTAAAACTAATTCTCTTTTCACAATTTCTGAATTGGTATAATTCAAAACAGCATAAACGGGGACCAAATCTTCAATTTGTCTTCTGGCTTGTTCAATAACCCCATCTTGACCTTTGATTGTTATTGTCATTCTACTCAAATCTTTTACTTCAGTGTTACAAACAACCAAAGAGTCAATATTAAAACCCCTAGCAGCTAAAGTACCAGAAATCCTTGATAGAACACCGGGTTCATTTTGAACTAAACAGTTCAAAACATGGTTAGTTCTTGGTTCAGTAGATGCAGCTGGAGTTTCATATAATATAGAAGAGACAGCTGTATCAACGTTCCATGAAGGAGTCTCTAAAGTTGGTAAAGGAGGAGGCATTGTGTGTTTATGCAATTGTTTATAAGCCAAGGCTGAAGTCGAAGAAGAACCATAACGAATCATGGGCTTCTTCACAACAGAAGAAGCGAGTCTTAACATGATTTCTCCTTGTTGATATTTGATCTTATATTGGGTTGCGTTTCTGTCAATCAAAACAAGAATGTAGCTAGTACTCAAAGTTAAATTCAACTGATATATAAGACCTCTAACACTTGAAAAGTCAGAGAGTGATTAATTTCTGTTGACTTTTATATGATTTATATATATTATTACATACGTTTGGAAGGAATTTGTGAATTTTTTTTGAAATTTTTAATCTCGATGACTAACATTTGTTCTTGGCTTTTGAAAAATGAACAAGAATCACAGGAACCAGAGGAATCAGAAGAGTCAAAAGATGTCAAAGATCTGTAAGAAGTTAAAGAACTATAAGAATGAAAAGAGTCATGCGAACTCTATAATAGTTGTTAGAATGCCATGAAAGCTGTGTTAAAGTCAATCTGAGAATGCTTATATATATATATATATGTATGTATGTAAACATATGTACCTTCATATTTCGATGACTACGATGCAAGTGAACTTCGATCAAATACTTGAGAATCTGAACTTTAGTTAAATCTAAGTATTTAAATGTTCTGCTATTTTATTTATATGATATCTTGTCATGAACTGATCTCTTGCTAGTTCTCTTGTCTTTTTAGCAAAGACATCAACCGTAAGTAAGTTTCTATCTAACAAGTTCGATAAAGAATGTATTGTTTCATGAATTGCTTGATCTTTTGCTACTAAATCATATAGTTGTTCTAATGCAATTGAATTTGTGGTTATAAAATCAATTGGATCTATATTAGTACCGTTTCTTTGTTCGAACTTGATTATTTCATCTTTTCGCAATTGCAGAAGCTTAATATTTTCATTCAATTTGATTTTTGATGAGTCAATTGAATCATTAGCAATCTCTAACGATTTCAAATCATAATCATAGATTTTTGCAAATTGATCAATTGCTGATTCAATTGAGTTCAAATTACGTAATTTTTCAGTCTTCCAATTCAATTTATCTTGATCGGTTAGTTCGTTCAGTACAGTTGATAGTTTGTTCATTAGATCATTACGTAAAATTGAGAATGAACGTTCATTTTCATCATCAATCGAATCCAAAATGTTAAGGTTCGCAGTGTTTGTCTGTTGTGATGGGTTTGATATTGGTTGAGTTTGCGGTGAGGTTTGTTGTTGTTGGCCATACAGAAAAGCTTTTTTTGGAAGTATTGGATTCTGTAACACCGTTGGTTTCTCAGGTAATTTTGGTTTCTCAGGCAATTCAGGCAATTCATTATCATCTTTCGGTGGCAATTTCGGTGGGATCTCATCAATTTTCAAATTATTTAGAGAATTCTTTACAGTTACAATTGTTTCATTTTTTTCTTCGTTGATATGGTTCAAAAAACCGTTAATAACATCAATTAGATTGTGTTTTTGATAATTCCAAGAATGCAATATTGGCAAATGTATAAACCCATTCGAATCCACGATATTACCTTTAACTAAAATGAAATTTTTACTCAAATTTGCTAGGTCAACCAATAATAATGGTGGTTCTAATGGATAATTTTTCGTTAACCACATTAAAATTGGAACATTGATATCATTGTTAATTTTAAAATCACCATAAATGTTCAGTAATAGACTAGAGGTACCATTCGAATCGGTGAATACCCTTGTCCTTGGCTTCAGATTTCTATATAAGGATAATAGCAATATAGTATCATTAAAAATTTTTTTCTTAAAAGATTGATTTTCGTAAATTGGTTGAATAACATCGAATAACCATTTGATTACAGGTTCTGGTAGTTGACTAACGGTTGACATGAATGTAGTACGATCTACGAATTAGCCCAACTGTACTCTATTGTATTGTTATGTTGTGCCAAATCAGTAGAATGCTAATACATAGCAGCTTTTCACCCCAAGAATCAACACTTCAAATACAAAATATACTTTTTTTATCGTTTGACTAAATATTTGTTTTTCTAAGTTATAATTTTAGATATTAAGCTATACCTGAAGTATTTTTGATGTGTTTTTATAATATTTTATAGTGATACAAAATGTAGTAACTGTCATTTAAACATATGATTATAGAAAAAACGATATATATTAGATAATAACAGAAACACGATTCCCTATATGTAGAAGTAACATGAGGTATCAGTTTTAAAAAATATGTTACTAACACAATAGGGACATGATCTTCTCCATAATTAGAACCCATAAATCCATTGAAGTGATCGGAAGTTGAGGCAGAAACAGGAGATTCGACAAAAAAGAAACATTGAGAGTCACAAAGTCAAATAGATTACATATAAAACATACATATAACCTTATATGTATGTGATATTTCAACCTGCTGGACGTTGCGTCTGGCTGCATTTACGGCAGTCCATACAGAGCAGCCAAAAATTGAGCTCCCAAAATATATGCAAGAAAGCCGTCGAGACTTGCCAGAAAGGAGGAAAGATGTTTCTGCAAAACGACGAAACTTGCCCTGTTTATATACCGCCGAACTCCAGCGTTGAAAATTTTTTGGAACCTCGGCGGGTAGCGCCCACACCGAAAGGCGTTAGGGCAAGCAACCACAACCAGCATGTCTCGCTGGTCACGTGAAACGCATGTGACATCCACGTGACCAGCCGGCCAATCACATTTTCCCACACGACGCTTCACGCCAAACACCAGCAATTCAAGAAATTCCCCTTTGTTCATTGGAACAGTGCGGCGAAGGTTCTCGTGTTGACGGTGGGCCAAAGAGCAGCGGTGCCCGGTTGGACCGATATTTACAGGCTACAGTTTCGGTTGCCCGTTTGTGAGTTGTTAATACCCACAATACACTCTCAGACGCAAGCATTTGTAATCTTGTGAAGTGGTATATATAGTTGTGGGTATTTCTGCATTTGAGCGTCCATGGGTTTTGTGGTCGTGTTTGCATCTTGGTTCTGCCATGGCAGCGAATTGCCCCATCGAAAGTTTTTTCAGGTTGAGTTCTAGCAGTTAGGAAGATTCCACGACAAAAACTACATACACACTCATATATATACATAGACTCTGCGTATATATATTTCACATCGGCATACTCATAGACACTTACACACACACACGCATACACACACACGGTGCTCGATATGTTGAGGCTCAAGTCATTTCACCCAATATCGAAGAGATTGCTCTCTACTAATGCGAAAGCTCTGTCTTCTACCTATCGCACTCCAAACTTCGGTTCGTATGTGAAGGGAGACAGAGATGCCGACAAATCCAGATCATATGCTTACTTCATGGTGGGTTCTCTAGGTTTGCTTTCTTCGGTCGGTGCGAAGTCGACAGTGGAGACTTTTGTCTTGTCGATGTCTGCCTCTTCTGATATTTTGGCTATGGCAAAAATCGAAGTCAATTTGGCTGCCATCCCGGAAGGTAAGAACGTTGTTGTTAAATGGCAAGGTAAACCTGTCTTTATCAGACACAGAACCGCGGAGGAAATCGTGGAGGCCAACGAAGTCGATCTCTCTACTTTGAAAGACCCTCAAGCCGATTCCGACAGAGTTCAGAAACCCGAATGGTTGATCATGTTGGGTATTTGTACTCATCTGGGCTGTGTCCCAATTGGTGAAAGTGGTGATTTCGGTGGTTGGTTCTGTCCTTGCCACGGTTCTCACTACGATATTTCAGGTAGAATTAGAAAAGGTCCTGCTCCTTTGAATTTAGAGATTCCAAAATATAAGTTCGACGGTGAAAAAGTCATTGTAGGTTAGTATAATGAAGTCTCACCATACCATATTATTTATTTCACAATTGACAAACACAACAACAACAACAACAGCAATAAATCAACAGCAACAAATCAACAAGACAAGAGAACAAAATGTATTAACACCTATACAACAAAATCAATTCAGATGTTCGAAATTCAAGACTACACATGTCGACTTGATACAGCCATTCTTTTATTCATGTGTGGGTTGGGTTGTCTGTATTGGTTTTTATTTAAAATCCTTATTTTATAATATTCATATTTAGTAAATATATTTATTTATTCCATATCGGCTTTGTGTATTCGTATATTATAATGAACTGATATCTTCCCAGTCTCCAGCGACCAGAGTGTCGATAGCAGTATCAACAGACTTCTCTTATTATCATGGCAGGTCTTGAGTGTCTTGAGTGTCTCGAAGGTCGTGGAGGTTGGTGTGTTCTTGTAACGAAATGCGCTCGTGCGCAATGATTTCAAGTACACAGCGAATTTATTTTCTTTCACCATCAAAATTGGGTGAGTGGCATTCTTCAATTGTAAATGAACAACAATCAAACAACAATGATTTTGCAACAGGAATGTGGGTTTTTATCATTGCGAGTCTGTTGAGCATTATAAGTGCTTCTGAACACTTGCATTCCTACCAAGGCGAGGATTGTAAGAATCTTATTGATAATTGTTTGCGATAACCGTGTTATTTTTGCTTTGCCATAGCTTGGTGAAAACAGAGAGAATATAATTAAGGGAAGAATCGATAGAGTCACTGGATTGCCATTTTTTAGAGATAGTGAATAATTGAAGAACAAGAATGAGTGACCTCAGTCGAGATAATGGCATTAGTGGGACTGATTCAGTTACAATTGTAATTAAAGAATGTATAAATCTATCCACTGCAATGAGAAAATATTCAAAATTCACTTCACAATCAAGCGTTTCTGCTTTATTGAGTGGTAGTAATGACATATTCTATAACGATAAAGATTTCTTAGACCGCAGCAAAAACACTTATGATAATGATAATGACAATGGTAATGACAGTGATGATGAAAATGAAGATCCATCGTCTTTGTTCAGTTCTGATGATACAAATTTGGATGGTTTGATTGTTAAGTTGAAAGATACACACTTGTTGAATCCAAATTCAAATCCTAATCCACATAGTGTGAATCATAGTAACCAAATTAAACAAAATGATCCTTTATTGGCTGGGTTGATTCAATTGAGACTGATGTTGAATAAATTAAATTCATTAAACGATATTGATTCGTTGACTTTGATACAACCTTTTTTGGTGGTTGTTGCTACAGGTAAAAATTCAGTTTATATTACTTCATTAGCTTTGGATTCAATTCATAAATTTTTATCACTAGGCATAATTAACAACAAGTTGGATAATTTTGTTATCACTTATAGAGAAATTGTTAACGCTGTATTAAATTGCAAAACTGATAATCAAAATTTTTCAACAAATCAACCTGGATCTGCAAATAATATTTCAAATATAGATGATTCAATTTTAATCAAAATGCTTTCAATTTTAAATACTGTTATTAATTCAGAAAATTTCAATATTTTATCTGACTCAAATGTTCATGATACTTTAACTATCATAATGTCAGTCGCTTGTAATAAAAAGAAAAACGAGCTTTTGAGAAAAAATGCAGAATTACTAATGAATTCTGTTACAATTAAACTTTTTGGTAAACTGAATGAAATGAAATCTAAATCTTCAAGTAAAGTATACATAAATGATGAATCTTATTCAAAAGATGCTTTGAAAGATGTCTTCGAAAATGAGAACAGTAATAATCATAATGATATAAAGGGAAAAACGTCCAATGACCGAAATACTTTAAAGATGCCAATTGAAGATGAGAATACCAATGAAAGTAAAAGACAAATCACCAAGCATGATCATGATCTAACGTCAACATCGAAAAATATGGAACCAAATTTTAGCAGTTCAGTTATCAGATTATATTTGAACATGTTACTTTCTTTAATAACACCAGAAAATAGTACAAGGCATACACACTCCACGAAAATTTTAGCATTACGATTTATTAATATGGCAATTGAGTTATCTGGTGATGATATATTACTACATCCTCAATTATTTAACGTCATTTCGGATCCAATTTTCAAATCCATTTTATTTATTATACAAAATGCCAATAAATTGTCTCTGTTACAAGCTGCGTTACAGTTATTCACTACATTATTCTTAAATTTGCACAATCATTTACAAATTCAAATAGAATTGACTTTGAACAAGTTTTTTGAGATATTGTTAGAAGGTACAGAAAAATCTACTACGATATCTGATACTGACATAAGTACAAAATCAAGGCCACCAAAAATTAAAGAACTATTGATAGAACAAATATCAATTTTATGGACACGCACACCTTCTTTTTTTACATCTTTGTTCATCAATTTCGATTGTAATTTAGATAGATCTGATGTGGCCATCAATTTTCTAAAAGCTTTAACAACATTGTCTTTACCAGAATCTTCATTGACCTCAACGGAAACCGTACCCCCAATCTGTTTGGAAGGTTTGGTTTGTTTTGTTGATGATTTGTATAAAGATTTAAGCTTTGTTAATAGACAAAAATTTTTATCGGAAAAAGACACCATTGATTTGATAAAAAAGAGGGAACGTAAAACACTGTTTATCAAATGTGCGGAGGAATTCAATGCTAAACCAAAAATTGGTATTCCATTATTGATTGAAAAAGGATTCATAGCATCAGATAAAGATGCTGACTTGGCAAAGTTTTTGTTTGAAAATAACAGCAGAGTTAATAAGAAACAAATTGGTCTTTTATTGTGTGATCCAAAAAGAACAGGTTTATTAAATGAATTTATAAAACTATTCGATTTTGAGAACCTAAGAGTAGATGAAGCAATAAGAATTCTTTTAACAAAATTCAGATTGCCTGGCGAATCGCAACAAATTGAGAGAATTGTTGAAGCCTTTTCATCAGGCTATGTTTCAAGTCAAAAGTATGATGAATCAAAATTAGAACATGTTGCCGAAAACGATAATGCTTCTGTTCAACCTGATTCAGATTCAGTCTTTGTTCTAAGTTATTCAATCATTATGCTGAATACAGATCTGCATAATCCACAAGTTAAAGAGCACATGTCTTTTGACGATTACTCAGGTAATCTTAAAGGCTGTTATAATTCAAAAGATTTCCCTCCCTGGTATTTAGACAAGATATACTGTTCCATTAGAGATAAAGAAATCGTAATGCCAGAGGAACATCATGGTGATGACAAATGGTTTGAAGATGCATGGAACAATTTAATTTCATCCACAACAGTATTGACTGAAATTAAAACTGATAGAAGAACCGTTATACAGAAATACAGTAAAATTGAAATTGCTCATTTTAATAGAACAGTTTTCAAGAATGTCGGCCCATCAATTTTAAGTACACTATTTCAAATATTTGTTGCTGCCTCTGATGAGTACATTACCACCAGGATGCTGTCTTCAATAGAAAAATGTTCGTCGATCGCATCTTTCTTCAATTTTCGGGGATTGTTTAACGATATTTTGCGTAATATATCAAAAATTACAACACTTGCTCTTCCAGAAAGAGAATTTATTAACCCAGAGGTTGATTCCATACCACTTGTCGAGTTTAAACCTGAAAGCTCTGATATAATTATCCCAGTTAGTACAAGGTCAGTCTATTTTGGTAAAATTTACAAAGGCCAATTAACAACTATTGTGTTCTTCAGGATAATAAGAAGAAATAGATTAACTAACATGGTTAATGATGTTATATGGAAAGACACTATAAAAATGTTACTTAATTTATATGAAAATCTGTTATTCTCTGGTGACATTTTTGTGGAGTTTCAAAAAAAAGTTTATTTGAGCAAACTACCTGCACCAGAAGCTGTTGTTAAATTGAGAAGGAACGATGAGAGTAAAGGATTATTTTCAACTTTTGCTTCTTTACTAACAGGTGGCGAGGAACCCACAGTAGAAGAAGTTGATTACACCATTAGAACTATGAACTGTTTACATATGAGTAAGATTAAAGCATCTTTATTTGGCAATGGTACAAATATTACTACTGATGTTATCGAATACTTTCTAGATGCAATTCCAGAGAAGAAAACACATGAAAATTCTAGATTTTATGAAGCTGAGTTATTATTTATCACGGAGATTTCTGTTGCATTGTTCTCATTAGGCAGAAATGGTGAACACTTTTCTGATTCATTATTACAAAGGTTAACTGAACTTAAGGCTAGATCTGATATTTCTAAAAGCACTTTACGTCGTTTGACTCATTACTCATTAATATTATTATCAATAATGGATAATAAATTGGAACATTCAGCTTCTTTGTTAGAAAAAGAAATCAAGGAAAAACCTGATGTATTTGATATTACCTTTTATCAAACGGAAGAAGGATACGGTTTTATTAATAGTTTATTGAATTTAGCATATATTTCTAACTATGAAGAGTTTTTACTTGAAAATGAAACAATGTGGAATATTTTGAGACAGGTTTCATCAAATTTCAATTATGGTTCGATGACTCTGAAGTTCTTAGAAAAAATTTTGAATAATAATCCTGAAAATGCTCTTTCAAATAACTATTTCCATATAATCAGTTTATTGGATGCTATAGCATCCATAGGTTCCGTTGGTAGTTCATGGGAGGAAGAATATGACAACTTAATCAAAAGCGGTCACAAGGTTAACTCAGAAAGCCCACACAAAAAAGAAATTGCATTATCATTAAAAGCAATTGATTTATGTGAAAATTTCATAAAAGACAATTCCATCTTCTCCAAGTTAGATAATGCGAGAAAATGTACTTTAATGCAAGTTCTAGGCCACCAATGTCAAAATCCTTGCAGTGAAATAAGAGAATACGCATGCAAAACTGTGCTTAACATTTTATGTTTTGAGAAAGACTCGAAGACTAACTTAAGTGTTTCAGAAATAGAGAATTTGATTGATGGAGGGTTCACACCTTTGTTGGACAATGATCGATCCTATATTATCGATATATTGGACATCATTGGCAAAGTATATATTAGTTATTCGAAAAATGATGAAGCAACAAATGATACTTTTATCAAGGTCCTAAGTGTTTACAATAAATATGTGGATAACGCAGAAGTTGAGAAACAATTGCAACAGTTAATAATTGACAAAAAAGAAATTATGAAAATTTCAAACAATTGCTCAAATGCTCCAACGCCTTCATCAACACCACCACCACCACAAAATCTAGATGTCAATTGATAGACCATCTATACTTTCGAACCATGTGTATAATAAAAAATTTAATAAATAATTGAGTTCTCAACATTTTTAATCATTGCAGAGTCAGCTTATTCGATTCGATGAGTCTTCCTATCGACTCATTTTTCACCTTGACATACTTTAAAATTTTCAAAAAATACAAATATTCAATATATATATATATAAACAAGTGAAAAATTTTCAATAAAGGGAAGTATCAAGATTGAGTTTGCAGTTCTGTTAGCAAGAAGGATATATTTAAATAACCAAACAAATTCCTGTATCAAATCAATACCATGTCAACGATTAGTTACGAAGAAAGAGCTAAAACTCACCCAAACAAAATTGCTTCAAAGTTGTTAAATTTGATGGCTGAAAAGAAAACTAATTTGTCAGCCTCTTTAGATGTTCGTTCAACAGAAGAATTATTGAAATTGGCTGATATCTTAGGGCCATATATCTGCTTATTAAAGACTCATGTTGATATCTTGAATGATTTCTCGCATGAAAATACAATCAAACCATTGAAAGAGTTGGCTGCCAAACATAATTTCTTAATTTTTGAAGATAGAAAATTTGCAGACATTGGTAACACAGTTAAATTACAATATTCATCTGGTGTTTATAGAATCGCCGAATGGGCTGATATAACCAACGCCCACGGTGTTACTGGTGCAGGTATTGTTGCTGGTTTGAAGCAGGCTGCTGAAGAATCAACTACTGAGCCAAGAGGTTTGCTAATGCTTGCTGAGTTGTCGTCCAAAGGTTCACTAGCTCATGGCGAATACACACAAGGTACCATCGACATTGCCAAGACCGATAAGGAATTTGTCATTGGTTTCATCTCTCAAAGAGATATGGGCGGTAGAGAGGAAGGCTTCGACTGGTTGATTATGACTCCTGGTGTAGGTCTTGACGATAAAGGCGACAACCTAGGCCAGCAATATAGAACAGTTGATGACGTTGTTTCCACTGGCTCAGATATCATAATCGTCGGAAGAGGTTTGTTTGCCAATGGCAGAGACCCAAAGGTTGAAGGTGAACGTTATAGAAAAGCAGGCTGGGATGCATACTTAAAAAGAATTAATAAATAGATAAGTCTTCTATCAGCTCGCAGTACAATGAAAAAAAAAGCTACAAGAAGAAAATTTTGTACATAATAAATAGATTCTTGGTGGCATTGTAATATCAAGTCAAATAATACATAACGACCTCATATATATTCGTCTGTAATAATATTCAACACCAAACAACAGGCACTCAAAGTGTCTCAAGAGTTCATTGACCATTTTTTTGTTTGTTCCGATCACCATTAAGAAGCACACCTCATCACCATAAACTGAATGACAGAAGGTCTTCATCTCAAATATACTGATGCCAAGAATCAGCAATGCTCATCCAAACACTCTAATATTCTAATGGCTTGGTCATAAAACATCGTCCAATCATCCAAAGAGTCTTTAAATTCTTACCCGTTTTTTTAACAGAGCTAAGCTTAACGGTTTTTTTGGCAGACGGTCCAAATTTTACAAGACGTTCAACAATTTATGAGAGTTGATTTAAACTAAAGACAACCACAATGTGAAAAAAACTATTTTCAATCAAGTCTATTATTGTTAACCATCTCTATTTTGGTAAGTCTATTGAATTCTGGCATTTTGTGTTTGTAACTGTATTTGAAACTTCGTCTGTTTATAGTTTTGGTCATTTGCTGAAGAGGAGCACCAAATAAAGAGAAGTGAGATAATATCAGACATAATAGCTTGGCGAGTTATATTTATTGATCATTAATAGCATTTTATTTAGCACATTCACACGAAAAACGAACATAAACTAAAGAGCAATGGAAGCTTTGAACTCTAGAGAACAGCAAGAATTCCAAAAGTTGGTTGAACAAAAACAAATGAAAGATTTCATGCGTTTGTACTCAAACTTGGTTGAAAGATGTTTCAGTGACTGTGTTAATGATTTTACCTCTTCCAAATTGACTAACAAAGAGCAAACGTGTATAATGAGATGTTCTGAGAAGTTTTTGAAGCACAGTGAACGTGTTGGCCAACGTTTCCAAGAACAAAATGCTGCAATGGGTCAAGCCCTTCAACGTTAATCGACTATTTTCTATGTTACATAACCAACAAGAAACAATAAACAAACAGAATCTGCTGTGGTATACTATATCTAACATGTAAATACAATTTTGAAAATATAAATCATAATAAATAAATCGTTATTTCATTTCAATTATTATTATTTATTAGAGTTTATGATGTAATATATAATATGTATCATTTTGTTTTAACTTCTGGGTAGGTACAGGAATTAGTCTAGTTTCTGTTCAATGATGTTCTTGACTTGTTTGATTTATTACTTAAACTTCTCAAACTTGATCTACGTTCCAATGTAACCTCCGAGGATACTGTCTCATTAAATTGAGTGTCAGTGTCTTCGACATCATCTTCAATTGGTGCAATTTTATAACTCTGATACCAGGCCACAACACTAATGATACCAAGAGACCACCATCCTAACCATGCAATTTTATATTCTTGAGTCCAAGACATTATAAAACCCCACATTAAAGGCCCTAAAAATCTGGCTGATGATGAAATACTAATCGTTGCACCATTAATAACAGCTCTGCAACTCAAAGGACTACTGTTATGAATTAATAAAGTAATCTGTGGGTTTGTCAATGCACTACACAAAGTTTTGGAGCCCGTTATAAAGTATAAATACATAATTGTCACCCAATTTGGAATCCTATCTTTTTGCAAAAAGACGACATATGGTATAATAATGTAAAGTATTGGATAGATTTGAACTAATGCACGAAAAATGGTTAAACAGTCATATTTTCTGTCAATCACAGGAAAAACAAATATGACAATCAAAACCCCAAATATACCTGTGGTTGATAACAAAGTACCAGTTTGTTCAGGTTTATACCCAATGCCACCTGTAATCTTCCAGGGAAATTTGGAGGCCAATTTATTAGGATCATCTTTGTCCATTTTCAAATCATAGGCCAAAAAAATTGGCAAAAACTCATTAAATACAATTGTGTGTAAAGACATAATAAATGCAACAGAAATTGGGTAAAACACATCAGTATGCAATACATGGTGAATAGCACTACTTTCTGGACATCCATCAAATGCTAATCCGCTTCCATCTATAGGCATATCGGTAACTTCGTTGGTAGAATATGTTCTGATCAATGCAACTGACTCTCTTCTTGTTAATAGAGGTAATGAATGTATACTATCTGCTTCACTTGTTTCATCCTCATCATCTGAGAGCTGATTATTATGAACGTTTTGATTATGATGATAACTTTGCTCTAAATCTGTTGAGCCAATACCATTATGTTGTACCAAAGGGGTAGATTCTGTGACTAGACCACTCTCAATATTTTCAACATAATCAATATCCCATGGTCTTTTTTTTATTTCAATGCCAAGCAAATTCTTTTTGATTAAATCACCAATTTGTAAACCGTAGTCTTTTCTATTACAGTAATCTGGATGAGTCTCTTCTAGAAACAAAAAATTGAAGAGAATACTAACGACAATGTATATACAAATAGCAATATTTGGCAAACAGTAGGGATATACTTTAACTAAATTTCTAATAGACTTGGGTAAGAAAGTTGGTGGTACATTATTATCTTCTTGTCTGAACACTAAATAACCACCTACCATTGGACCAACCACTGCACCAGCTTCAAAGAATAAAGGTAACATACTGAAAGCAACACCTTGAAATCTTCTTTCAGTTGCTAACTCCCCAATCGCAGTTCTTATAATTGAAACATTTCCATTCAACAGACCCATCATACTTCTTGCTAATAAAGTTTGAGAATAAACTTTGGCGAATCCCAAAGTTAACAACGAAATCCCAGTTCCAAATAAACCAAATAATAAGGTAGGCTTTCTACCATATTTTTGTGAGACTTTACTCCAGTGGTATGCTGAAATCACTTGACATAGAGCAAAACTAGATGCCAAATAACCTGAGTATTTAGAAACTTGAGCACTATCTGGAGCCACATGGAAATCCTTAACCATATAATAAACATAGGGAAATAGCGAAGTGAAAGAGATAGGTTCAACAATTCTAATTGTTGATAAAAAAAACAGTTGAACCCAAGGAAATCCATTCATCTGTTCCTTAAATGATAAGTTTTTATTCGTCATATTTAAAGGAACTTGAGCAACATTTACCACTTTTCTCTTTACTCAATCGGTTATAAGAGTCTTGATCCTAGCTTTATTTATAATATTTTGTTATAGTTTGAACCTATCACTCGTTAAAGGTAGTTTGTCCCAGAATTCAATTACAAATAAATATATAACTGTTTTAGCATATATTAATATATTTCATTTCCTTAAAATATGAGAATTTAAAGGACCGTAATTAAATCTTACGCTCGGCCTTAAATCACAATGAGTAATATCAAAAGCTTTCAATCATTTGAGAGGAATTGATCAAAGCTATTGAAAATAAAAGATAGTTTTATTTAGTACAAATAGAATTTGAACACTCTTCTATATTTAAAATAACTATTACCAAAAGATGTTTGTGAATTTATTTTATTTACAAGTTTACATATCGTTTCATAGCGTTGAATGACATGAGAAATTGATACTAAATACATGATTAATCATTTCATATTGATTGAGCTACGTTAAACATGCAAAATGCAATGTTTCTTTGTTTCCTGTTTTAAAGAGGGGATCGTGGTTGTGGATTTTTTTAGATCCAAAGCAAACGTTACATTATAGCACAATTTTGCCTTTTGCAGCTCTTGCAAAAGATATTGAATCTCTTATGTTGTGATTACCGAATAAATATGATATTATTCTTTCTAGCCCTAATCCAAACCCACCATGTGGTACAGAACCTTCTCTTCTCAAATCCAGATACCAATTTAAATCACCGTTTTTGTTCATTGATCTTTTCTGTATAGTAGTGTTTAATTTTTCGTAATCTTCTTCTCTCAAACTTCCACCAACAATTTCACCAATTTCAGGAAATAGTAAATCAAAACAAGCAACAGTTCTTTTATCATCATTTAATTTCATATAGAAGGATTTTGCTTCAGCAGGATAATCTGTTACAAATAGTGGTCCTTGGAAATATTTTTCTGATAACCACTTCTCATGTTCTGTTTGTAGAGGTTCCCCCCAAATTGGTTCATATCTTTCAAATGGAATCTTCAAATGTTGTTCTGATAAAAGTTCAATTGCTTTTGTGTAAGTTATTGTATTCCAAGTGGAGTCATCCAAAAGTTGATTCCATCTTTTTTTAACTAATTCTTTGGAAAGACAATCTTCTGGGGTTGCGTTGGGGATCAATTCATCGAACTTTAGCAAGCAATGTTTGACTGTAAATTGTATCATCCGTTTAACTAAGTTTGTCAACTCATTAACTTCTTTAATAAAACAAAGTTCAGCCTCTAACATCCAAAATTCCGAGAGATGTCTATTTGTATCACTTTCTTCAGCTCTAAAACATGGTGTAATTGACCAACATTTGGATAACGCTAGCGACAATATTTCTAAATGCAATTGTGCCGATACTGTGAGGTAAGCAGGTGAGCCAAAATAAATACTATCTTGTTCAATTCTTTTATTTTCATACTTTTTAGATTCGACTTTGAATAATTCACCAGCACCTTCACAATCATTAGATGTTAGAATAGGAGCAGCTATTTTGGTGTAATGCTCTTTGTTAAAAAATAACTGTAATGCAAATTCAAATTCTGATCTAAATTTCATTAAGGAACCCAGATAAGTGGTTCTATGCTTCAATGTTGGGATACTACGTAAATATGGAAGACTATGATATTTTTTTTGCAAAGCATAATTTTCCGATACATTACCTAAAATTGAAATATCCTGAACTGGATCATTTACTTTCAGTTCAAACTTTTGTTCTCTGTCAGGAGTAATTTTCAAATCTGCCGTTGAAATATTGATACTTTGACCAGTTTTAAATTGTTTCAAACATTGCAAAATGCTATCATCTATTGTTCCATGACCCTTGCCTCTGAATGGGACAACAATTTTAACAGATTGTATAGCAGATCCGTCATTTAAATCAATGAAAGCAATGTTTTTCAAGATTCTAATTGATTTAATCCAACCATTAACATTCTTCACAGTAGAAGGCAAAGTTGAGCAATTATTCAGACTTTGTAGGCTCGTAAGATTACGTCTTGCCACAACATTATGAGCATTTTTCAGCAATGGTAACCGTAAATTTGTTATCATTACTCTTTTATAAACTTTATAGCAAAGAATTTTATATGATTACAGCACTATTCAAATGTGATGCTTTTCTTTCTCGTCACTTCGTTGTAATTGCATTATCACTCTTTGCTAGAATGTTGTTAGTCCAAAGAACTTCTATTCCGTCCTATATTTCACAGCCAGTAATCCTTATCAATCATGCAAACATCTGATCTACCATCAGATATACAATTGGTCAATGAGGCATTGTCAGTTTTGGTTGAATTCACTTTGATATTTGAAGGTTTTATTGGTCACATGACTTGTCGAAGTTTCACCTTACTGACTCCATCACACCTTCTGTGTCTTAATTCAAGTATTAGATGACACAAATCCATCTTCATGTTGACAAGTTCGAGGCATATGATCAATTTGTAACACTGCGGTTACAGTGCCTGTAGTTCTTTTTTGTTATTCTGTTCAATATTAAGTTTTCAAGATAGTATTAGATGTTAATTTAAAATTGAAAGATGGGTCATGAACGGAAAGTTTATTTGAATATACATATTTATATATCTAAATGGTTTGGTAGTTTCTATAGTACATCAAATTCTTCTGTGACTTTATTGTTTTCTTCTTTGACTTTTGCCCTTTTCAATTTATAAATCTTGCATCTTAGAACCATTATTCGATCGACGGTAAAATCAGATAATTTTACTTTTTTGTTGCATGCAGCCTGTGGACAATCACGTTCAGTTTGAGTTTCCAAATATGAAGTAATACCAGCTTCATCAAACACATGTTTGCATTTTCTGGATATCATTGGCTTTTGATAAAGTTTGAATGTAATTGGACATGTTAACTCGATAACACCCCCTTCGATCTTTAGATCATCTTCTGTATTGCTTGGTTGGAAAGGTTCACTTCGTATTACCTCATCTGGTACTACACTTGTTGGGTCTTCCCATACATATGATAATACTCTAAGTAGTTTATCCTTTTCTGAATCCACAAGAGGTATATCAAATTGAGGTTGTGATTGTGAGTTCGTTTCAGATTGTTGGCTTTGACGTTTTTCTTCAAACATCACAGATAATTTTGGAGCTATGAAGTCTTTTGCAACATATTTATCCCAGTTATTCAACGTCAAAGCCTCGCAGTCATCGGATTGAGCTTTATATGACTCTTTGATCGCTTTTGTTCCTTCTGTTAATTGTTTTGATTGTTTCATTTGTGAGAGAAGAGTAGAATAAGACTCGCATGTATTTTTCACAATTTGATCTATCGTATCGTAATTCAAATACCCAGGAAAACTTGAGTCAGAATCATCTGCCAAATCAGATGTATCATCGAGGTTGAGTAGATCTGACACACATTGGTGGTACTGACTTATGCATGATCTGTAATATTCTTGGACATCTATAGCTCTTAGCGAATGGAAGGCTTTTGAAGATTGCGGGTGTAAAGGCACCGATTCAGGAAGAATACTCATTTCAAACTATGCATCTATTCTCGTTCAATACATATGTGTGCATATATTTGTATGCATTCGATAAAAACAATATTGTTTACTATCGATGCATTTGCACATCTTAATGTTTTATACTTGAATTTTTCACGATCGAATCGGTGGGTATTGGAAAACTTAATTCAAAAATTAAAAACAAAAATTTAAAAAAAATAAAAAATTACAACATTTAAATTACTAAAAATTGAGAAACAACACAAACACCAAAGCAGGTTATTAAAGGTTCTTGGAAATCAGAGTGCCGATTAATCTTGCATCAGTTTGACACTAAAAAAATAACGATGAGCAGCCCCAAAGACGCTAACGTTAATGTGAATTTACGACCTGAGATCAGTGAGATAATTGTTTTACAGATGATCTATAGTTTGCTATTAGCTAAAAACAATAATCGTCAACAACAACATGGACTGAGTAGTAGTGGTAGCAATGATTTAATGCATGATTCTAATAATTTTAGTAATACTGGGAGTCTAAATGGATCATTATTTCGTGTATCGTTGGTTAAATTAACAAATGAAATACAAAACAATATTTTAATCAATCAATTTATAAAAAATCAAGAGAATCAAAAAGTGAATAAAATTGGTATAAACGATATTTTGAAGATTATTAGTAGTTTATTTCCTGGACGTAAGACTTCATTGGTTGATGGACAAATCAGTTTCCACAATTTACAACTGGAAACACTTCGGAACGATTTGATCAAAAAGTATACAACATTCAAATTGAATAAACTTGACAAAATAGCCAAGATTGAGAATGAAATAATACGATACAAAAATCCCAAGTTACATCAGAACAAAATAGTGAAAAAGGAGCGGGGTCGTAGCAACATGGATCCTAAAAGAGAGAAATTATTACAACTATATCGTGACACAGTTTTGAATAAATTACAAGGTAAAAACAAGATATTTGATGAATTATACAAAACCATCAATTTGAATGAAAAAATCAAAAAAACAATACCGATTGAAATAATCAAAGATAAAATAGAATTAGAACAAATCAAACAAAACACACCCCAGAGTGTTCATGACTTACAATTAATTTTACAGAAGAGTATATGTGATGGATTGATAAGATTTCCAGTTGGCAGTGATGAATGGAAACTAGCTAAGCAAGTACAATTGGATTTTGATGAAACAGTCCAATTCATGAGAAGAGCACTTGAATAGACAAGAGTATAGAGTGTAGCATATAGCATATAGCATATAGAATACTGAATACTGAATACTGAATACTTGGCATATGATATGGAATTTAACACCAATACAAACAAATAATAACAATAATAACACATTTATTTAACAATTGATTTTTATTCCAAAAAAGAATAATTATTAAACTATAAAATTATGAATAATAAATAATTAAATAAAATCTTGGAAACACCCTCGACGGTTCAAAAAGATCTCAATGACTTGACAAAGACGCACACACAATGTCTTTTGAAGAGAAAGAGAAACTTTGACAATAGAAAGTTTTTTGGATTAATTAGTTATTAGTTATTAAAAAAATTGACACACAGGGGGGTAGTAGGGGGGGGGGGAGATAATTGAGCACACATTAAAAATATTTTTTAGAAGAAATTTGGAAATAAAAAAACTTCCAAATCACTTCGTCATCACTATAGTACAAAAAATATAGTTTGTAAAACAAAAAGGACAAAGATGTCTAAGACAGCTGTGGTTCACCACAGCTGTTTAGAATCTTTGTAGTCCCTTTTGTCTGGCTTGCCATTTTCTGTAGGCAATAGTAGCGAGAATAGCAATACAAGCTAAACCGACTAGAATAAAGACTAAAATAACACCACCTGGTAAAGTCATAACGAAATAATGTTGTGATTGAGGGTATAAATTGTGATAATTGCTTGATACAACAGACAATAACAACTAGACCAGAGTAAAATATACAATATGTAATATATATGCAACCTACAAACAGGACCAACAAAACGAATCCTGAAAGTAGACAGAAGTGTAATGTTTGATTCCCAAATTCTTTTCAAAAATACTCTGCTTATATACCCATATTTTTTTCTTAAAATTTCTGTTGTTCCTTTTCCAAAACCGTTTTCTCTAAAAATCTCCGAATCGAACAAAAATTGCCTCATGCAAAACAAAAAATATCGCAACGAAACCGCGGGCGTGGAACGAAAGGGAGAAAGTGCGCGCGCCACCCAGACACCACGGCGGCTGCCCGTGTTTACGTTTGCAGTGCGCAGCGGGCAGGAGCGGGCAGGAGCGAGAAAAAGCGAGAAAAAGCGCGCAGTGCAGCGTCGGGTTTTCGAGTGTTTACCCGTTGCCCGTTTGGTCCCCGTGGTGCGGTGTGTGGGTTGAGAAGGTTCAGGCGGGCGTGTTCCTGTCGCCGGGGCCGGTGACAGGTGTTTGTGTCGTGGGTTTGCCGCTGCTTTGCCGCTGGTTTCACAAAGGCCTTAGGGTTGGTGAAGTTGTTGGGTTCTTAAAGTGTCAAGTTCTTAAAGTATCAAGTTATTAAGTTTATTTACGGTCCGTCTGTTGTCCGGGGGTTGATTCCTCGTTTATGAAATCTTCTACTTCGTCAAGGACGCTGTCGATTAGGTCTTTGGTCCCGTCGATCAGGTCTTTGGCGTCGTCGATCAGGTTTTCAAACCAATTCATCACGTTGTTTCCCAATGTCGAGTTCTTATTGGGGTCTAGCGACGTGTTATCAAACACTGGAACTTCGCTAGAAGTCGCCTCGAGACTGGTAGCCGCGGTGCTGGTCGCTTCGGTGCTGGTCGTTTCGGTGCTGGTCGTTTCAACACTCGTTGCCTTTGCAAAATCGCTTGGCAATGGAGCTAGCGTCGTCGTTATATGCACTATTGCACTATTGTTGCTTTGCTTTGTGCCATTGTAGATGTCCGTAAGGTCTGGTCCTTCATCCTCTTCAAAACTCTCTTCCCAAGCTGGAGCCCCTCCCCATATGTAATTGTATGTATTCCATCTGGTAAACTTGTCGGCTATGTAATTGAAATCGTCTTCAACTAACAGTTCATAATATTCTTGAATACCAAACAAATCATTTTGCAATCGTATCGTGTCCAAATCTTCATCCATTTCCTCTTGCACTGATTTCGCAAATCTTTCTTCTCTCAAACTCAAATGCCTATCCTTCGGTTTTATACCATTCATGTCACATAATAGCTTATAAATCTCCACATTTTCAAACGATTCGATGTATCCCATGTTGAAATACGGACCAACTCCAATAAATAGAGATCTCATATCAATATGCGTATTGTTATATCCATGTGAACCAATTATACTATCTTTCTTTTTACTTATGTCGTTCGAGTTCATCACGGCAAACCCCGGTTCAGGAATAATCCAAATCGGCGGTACCCTTCTTTTAGCCAATGCATCGTTTTCTCTGATACTACTATCAATATTATAATGAAATTCTTCAGGAAATTGTCCATTCAAATATAAATTGAAAAAAGGCGATAGTAATTGGTTATTTAGATTTTTTTTCAATTCTTGATAAACTGAGTTGATCGATGATTTCTTATCGACATTTATCGATAATAATGGTCCTTCATAAATCGCATGTGATATCAAAGATTTTCTGGTCTCTGAAGAAAGTAACTGCTCATATGGAATCACATTTTCTGGGACGGCAATGTCACTCATACCATGATCACTAACAATTAGAATATTAGTGAATTTATCAATATTTCTTTTCTTTATTTCGGCAAATAGTGTTTCAAAAAATTGATCTAATTCATTTAATAATTTAATAAATGCTTTACCGGCTTTAGTATCGGTTTCATCAACACCATTCCTTACTGAAATCGGATAACCATTTGAATGACCAAATATATCAATTTGTGGTAAATAACTTAGTATCATTTGTGGTCTATCAACGATATCATCAATATCAATGTATCCTAATAAGTTTTTCAATTTTTCATCCAAACTTTCTTTTTGATTGTATTTAACGTGATAATAAGGAGTTCTTTCTTCCGGCACAACAATTCCACTTGTTTCGAAAAGTTTGCTGTAATCAACATTACTACCTGGCCACATATGTGTTGCCACTTTATAGGGTAGATCGATTACATTTCCATTTGCATCTTTTTTTGCATAAGCACGTTGAATAGTCTCCCAAATTGGTTCACTTGTATTGTACCAAAATCGTGGATCTTCATTCTGTGGTTCAAAAAGATCATCCAACACATTATCATAAAAATAATTCGAAACAATACCATGATCAATTGGATATTCACCTGTCACTATAGACCAATGATTAGGAAACGTTTGTGCTGGAAAGGATGGTATCATGTATGGAGTTGAAGTAATATTATAATCATCTCTTTCTAAAGTATATAAAGAATGTAAAAATGGGGTATTTTTCTTCGAAATTAGAGCAGGATGGAACCCATCAATAGAAATCATCATCGTTAAAGGATAAAATTTGTGAGTACCATTATTATATTGTACGTATGGATCGAAATCATGAGAGTTTATCAAATTGTTCAAAAAACTAGCCGCAGTAAACTCTTCTGGACTCGAACTTTTAACAGATCCACTTACTAACATAATAAATGTCAAAAATATAGCAAATCCACTCAAATATTTAATGAAGAATTTTTTTCTTACTATGTAACCACCATACCCAATATGCTGCTTGTTATGATAATCAGAATGATCAAATTCATAACCTGTGCTAATATCATCTAATCTATCACCGTTGCCATCTAAATCGTATAAAGGAATACCTCTTCCAGGCAAAGAAGAACTCGATGTTTTAACATTATTGTTTAATGTTTGCCAGTATAGTTTATTTCTGTAAAACCAATATTTAATATTATTCCAAACATTAACTTTGTTGGGAGAAGAATCGGTATTCAGAATATCATTAGTACCTTCAATGTCACTGTCTATGTCAAATGAATCAATATCAGACATCTTATGGCTTTTAATATTAACATATATATATATACTTAACTAACTATGCTTCTCAATATTGAAATTTTCAAAACATTAAATAACGTTTACCAATTTTTTAACACAATTTTGATTTAAGTACTATATTCCAACGTTTGTTTCAACCAGAGTAAAAAAAAACCTGTGCCTTGTGAATTAAAGATATATAATTCTCTTCACCTTCATATAAGATGTTGATTCAAATCTTGTTTCACTTCAAAAGATAACATCGAAGTTTGTTAAAAATCAATGTTTTGATTTTGGAACTTAGAGGGTCTTATTTGTTTAAATTTCGAAAAGTTCTGAAAAACGTTACGTACACAAAATGAAAATAGCTGCTGAGTAAGTGACACAATGTAAATTAGAGTTGTTATTTAAGAAGTATGTAGATAATATGCTGAATGTTGGCGATATATAAGGATGTTATCAGATTGGGAGCTTTGTGTTTTTATGAAAAAGATTGTACTCTATAAGTGCTGTATCAAGAGAAAGGAAGATAGAGAGAAAGTTGGAAGGAAAAAAAAACTATGCAAGTGTTTTATTGTATTTAATTTTCTTGTTGAACTTGGTTTATTTACATTAATGTACATTTTACATCACCATCTAATGGGCCATTGGCAGCTGCAACTTCCATTTGTTTCAATAGTTGTAAAATTGCTTTATCAACATTTATATTCAATCTAGTGCTCACTTCAATGAATCCAACGTCGAGTGAGTTATCATTAAATTCTGAGATTTTGAATTTTCTTTGATAGTCTTTTATAATAAATTCTACTAATTGTTCACCTTCTGATTTTGTTACAACTGAATTGGGATCTAATTTACAATCAGATGTATCTCTTAGGTCTATTTTATTAGCAACAATCATGATTGGTATGTTTTCGATGTTTTCGACTTGTTCTAAAATTTTCTCCCATATCAGTTTCACCAACTCGAAACTATTCCTATTATTCACACTATAACATAAAATTATTCCTTTACAGCAATTCAATAATTTGTTATTTATCATTGAAAATTCATCTTGTCCAGCAGTATCCACAATTTCTAAGGTGTAGTCTTGATTTTTGTATTTAAGCATTTTAGTAAAATCATTTTGTATATTTGTAGGATAATGGGATTCAACAAAATGAGATTCAACGTATTGAACACATAAAGAAGTTTTACCAACTGCTTTACCACCAAGTATACAAATTTTAAATTGGATTCCCTTAGGTATATTATATAAAGTGTTTGTTCCACTAAACATCAAATTCTCAGACTCCATTGTTCATGAACTCTATGCTTTATGCTTTATGCTTATGTTTTATGTTTTATGTTTTATGCTTTGTGTGTTATGCTTTATGCTTTATGTTTTATGCTTTATGCTTTTTAATTAAGTATGTGATTTTAATCACGAGAGAACTAAATAGATTTATAGTCAAACTAGTTCAGTGCCTTCCTTTATCTTTTTCTTTGATTGAAATGAATTTATCATTCAACAGTTTCTATAATCAAGCATATCTACATACAGAGCACCAAGATGTAATCAAGTCTTAGACAATTATACAAATCAAGAGTTATTGAACCCCATTATATCTTGTTTTTTCATTTAATAACATCTTTTACTATTACTCATTACTTGTTTCTCATATTCTATAAATTTTGCAACTATAAATATTTTTTAACTTTTGATGGAAAAAATAAATTGGAATCTAAAAATATAAAACATAAAATACAGATTCTAAAAATATTTTGCTCCGATTAAACGTAAATAAATTCTATTGAAAGCAGCAAAACGTTTGAATATATAAAATTCAACAGAACTCATAGATAAAACTGTAGAGTTTATATTGGGAAACTGCTATTTGGAACAGTTTTCGATTTAACTAACAAACGTTCAAAACAAGGTCTACACGGTTTCATCACTAATGTCAGATTATTATGGTTATGGCGTTCGAGTTGAACTGAAAGATGGTAAATTGATTCAAGGCAAGATTGCAAAAGCTACTTCGAAAGGTTTAACTTTGAATGATGTAAGATTTGGGGATGGAGGGACCTCACAGGCATTCAAGGTTAGAGCTTGCCGTTTAAAGGATTTAAAGGTGCTATCTGTTGGACCCGGTAAAGATAGACAAAACAACAACAACATTAATACTAATGTCAGCAACAATGGCTCTTACAGATCTCAAAATGGATCAAACGGGCAAAACGGGCAAAGTATTGATTGGAAAAATGATGATGTTGCAGGCATCAAGCAGCAAGAAGATTTTGATTTCCAAGGTAGTTTGAAAATGTTCAATAAAAAAGACATATTTTCTCAATTAAAACAACAAGATGAAATTGACCCAGTAAACAGATTAGTTTCTCATAATAAAAAACAGAGTAACAAAAATGACAAGTATGAAAATGATGAATTAGTTATTCCTCATGCCAAAAGAGATGCTTGGGATACTATTAATAATACCAACTCAAAAACTTCTGCCATTGAGGATGATGACGATGATTACGAAGAAGATGATGTTGATAGTGGAAAATATTTTCCAGTAACCAAATCTATCAACATCACTCATTTATTACATTCTGCATCGAATAACAATTCCAACTCGAGTAAGAATTCTGTGAGTGATAAAAATACGACCGATGATTTATTAACCAAATTGGGGCAAATGATTATCAATCAGTCTGCAACTAAAGATGCTAGTCGCCGTAACTCTAGTGTTAAGCAACAAACTTTGAATGCCAAGGATCTCAAACTAGCGGTTCCAATGGCAACAGCAATCCAATTATGGGAAATCCAAAGGGTTTCATTTGAAAATTTCGGTATAACCAACACAATTATGAATGAGAATTTTGCAGTGAATGCATCGAACTTCATCAAACAGAAATTGGGTGGGCGTGCACGTTTACGTTCTCAGAACGCCAATGCACAACCGTTGGTTGTCATATTAACATCTGAGTCCACTAGGGTTGGATCCCGAGCCCTAGCTGTTGGTAGACATCTATGCAGTAACAATTACATTCGCGTAATAACGATTTTCACAAACGACGTGAACGAAATCAAAGACCCAATAGTTAAAGAACAATTAGACATATATACAGCCTGCGGAGGTAAATACGTCAACTCGGTAAACCAATTAGAAAACGCAATCGAAAAGCTGAACAGTCCAGTGGAGTTAGTCATCGACGCAATGCAAGATCTGAACTGCAACCTAACGGATTTAGTCGACGAAAACGACAACTCAGAAAGAAAAATCATCAACATGATCAACTGGAGCAACGCTCAAGCTCGCAAAGACAAGCAAGTGTGGTCCATCGACATCCCCAGCGGTTACGACAACGGCTCGGGCCTGCAGAACTTCCCCACCGCCATTGTCGCCAACGCAGTCCTATCCAGCGGCTGGCCACTGTTGTCCTTGCCCACCATCAAAGAAACAACAGACACGCTCGCAGATGTAGTGGCCATCGACATCGGCACACCCCAAGCAGCATACGCCCACAACATCACTCTCCGCAAATTCCAAAACTGCGACCTTTTCGTCCAGCAAGGCTCTCTCTCTTTACTCATATAGTCGCCTACGTACCACCCCCTGTGCCATACACCACCTCTGGCACATCCACAATACATACAATACGCACTGCCCTGACCATCGAGCCTGCCATCGAGCCTGCCATCGCCAGACACCCAGCAAGCCCACTGTGCTGGCCTCGATTGGCCTGGGACCGTTCGGGTAAAACTCCTCCCACTCCACTCCGCTGGGCTCCGTTCAGGCTCGCAGACGCCAAAACGACAAGTTTCGAAAAGCGAAACGGACCGTTTCGCTCAGAAACGCCGGTACCAACCCTGTATTTTTTGCCTTGTTAAAAATTTTTTTTGCTTTGCCAAAAAATTTGGGATTGGGAAATTCGAATTTAACAATCCAAGCCAGACAGGAAGACCTGAGTTTGGAGGCCAAGTGCTAAGTACGTGTGTAACTTTATGTATTTGTTGTTGTAAGTGTATAGTTGGACCGTGAACTTGTAATATAATCCATATAAGATATTGGTTGCTGTTGTGTTTGGACCTGCTGGACACTGCTTTGATCTGGGGCAAGATTCGAACTCGTTATTGCACAGACCTAAAATTAAGGAATTTCAAGTTACATCTGTGATAGCTGAATCTTTTTTTTTGTCAGGATAACATTAAACAAAGTATAAATATATATATTATATATATTTATACTGGCAATTATATTTTGGTTGGGTTTGATCTACGATTATTAATAACCTTTTTGAGGGGTTTTTCCACTAGTGATTATATTGTTTGAGATTTCAGAAGGGGCAAAGAAAAACAAACACACACACATACATACATACACACGCTAAAAGACGTATTATGGGTGCCTGTTGTAGTTGTCTGAAGGATGATTATAATGAAGAGGCCAATACGTTGCCTATTTCAGATAACGAACGTGAGGCTGTGACTGCTTTGTTGGGCTATTTAGAAGATAAAGATCGTTATGATTTTTATTCTGGCGGTCCTTTGAAAGCTCTGACCACTTTAGTCTATTCGGAGAACTTGAATCTACAAAAGAGTGCAGCTTTAGCATTTGCTGAGATTACTGAGAAATACGTTCGTTTAGTTGATCGTTCTGTTTTTGATCCTATCTTGGTTCTGTTGAAAAGTTCAGATCCACAAATTCAAGTTGCTGCCTGTGCTGCTCTAGGTAATTTGGCGGTGAATAATGAGAACAAACTGTTGATTGTTGAGATGGGAGGTTTGAAACCTTTGATTAATCAAATGATGGGCGACAACGTCGAAGTTCAATGTAATGCTGTTGGTTGTATAACAAACTTGGCCACTCAAGATGATAATAAACATAAAATTGCCACTAGTGGCGCGTTGATTCCATTAACCAAATTAGCAAAATCAAAACACATCAGAGTTCAAAGAAATGCCACTGGTGCTTTATTGAACATGACACATTCTGGTGAAAATAGAAAAGAACTGGTAAGTGCAGGTGCTGTACCTGTTTTAGTCTCTTTACTGTCATCAACAGATCCAGATGTTCAATACTATTGTACTACGGCATTATCCAATATAGCTGTTGATGAAGAAAATAGAAAGATGCTGGCTCAAACAGAACCTCGTTTGGTTTCAAAATTAGTCTCTTTGATGGATTCTCCTTCACAAAGAGTCAAATGTCAGTCAACTTTAGCCTTAAGGAATTTGGCCTCGGATACAAGCTATCAACTGGAAATCGTTAGAGCTGGGGGGTTACCACATTTAGTAAGTTTGATTCAATGTGATTCGATGCCTTTGGTATTGGCAAGTGTTGCATGTGTAAGAAATATTTCAATTCATCCTTTGAATGAAGGTTTGATTGTAGATGCTGGGTTCTTGAAACCTTTGGTGAAATTACTGGATTATAAAGGTTCTGAAGAAATTCAGTGTCATACAGTTTCAACTTTAAGAAATTTGGCAGCATCATCGGAAAAAAATAGAAATGAATTTTTTGAAAGTGGTGCTGTAGAAAAGTGTATGTTATTGGCTTTAGATTCTCCAATCAGTGTACAAAGTGAAATTTCTGCTTGCTTCGCAATTCTAGCACTTGCAGATGTTTCCAAAATCACTCTACTGAATCTAAACATTCTAAATGCCTTGATTCCAATGACATTTTCTGAAAATCAAGAAGTTTCAGGTAACGCTGCTGCCGCATTGGCTAATTTATGTTCAAGAATTAGTAACTATTCAAAAATCATGGACGCTTGGGACCAACCTGATGATGGTATTCGTGGGTTTTTGGTTCGTTTCTTACAAAGTAATTATATAACGTTTGAACACATTGCGTTATGGACGATTTTACAGTTGCTGGAAAGTCATAATGATAGAGTTGTACAACTTGTTAAAAATGATAAAGACATCATTGACGGCGTCAAGCACATGGCTGATGTAACATATGAACGTCTTCAAAAATCAGAAACAGAAGCAAAGAATGTCGGCAATGATATGGGTGAATCAACTAACTCGGATTATGTGGATGATGCAAGCTTGGACTTGTATAATATCACACAACAAATTCTTCAGTTTTTAAATTAACAAAATTCTAATCTTGAATTTCTAGCTGACAATGAATAAAAAAAATTATGAACATAATCAAAGATAACCTAAATTGGAAATGAATAAAAAGATATCATATTAGCCATAGCTATATTATCTGAATTGTAATTTCAATAGAATGTCCCAATGTTAATTTTTAACAAGAAAAAAAATGTTAAATCATTTGAGATATATTAAGAAACAAGAGCACCAACTAAAAATCATAAAAAAGTTTCCATTTTAACGTAGCGGTAGTAGTAGCGACACATTATAACATTGTTAATGATGAATACAATCTAATAGTTAGAAAAAAAATTTTTTTGATTCAACTAATAAGTAATAGCGATACTAATATCGACGGTAATATTGAATAATTATTGATTGTAATCACTCATCTCAAATGAAAATGTATCCTTATATAAAGAAAACAAAAAAAGACTAGAAAGATAAAATAAAAATTTTTGTTCACCTTTTTGGACATTATAACGAATTATAACAAAAATAATATTAAAATTCATATGCACTTATGCATAAAATATGTAATTAAGATAAAAAAAATGGAAAAAAAAGTATTATACAATAAAAAAATAAAATAAATAAACTATCAGTTTTTCAAATAAGAGAAAGTTTCACAATTGACCTTTCACAATTGACCTTTCATTCCAGATCATCAATCAACTGCATGTAGTCTTGTTACGTAACGTCTTACAATTCATGTTCGTATTAATATTATTATACAATCGTATCGAACTTATTATTTTGACTTCAACAAAAAAAAGGTCTTACCCGGATTCGAACCGGGGTTGGTCGGATCAAAACCGACAGTGATAACCACTACACTATAAAACCTGTAATTTTATGTTGGAAAGTAAAATCTGCTACATGGTGAAGCTTTTGGTTGGACTAAAATTTATAATAGACCGTAAAATACACTTAGTTACAAAAGTGTGCTATATAAATAAAATGTAAGTTTACTGGAGCTAAGATTATAGATAATGAGTAATTCTTGATCGGAATCTGCTCTTTCCACTGCAGTGTCACAAAATTTATATCACTGTGTCATCGAGCCGGCTACCAATACATCTCTCAAAAAATCGATAATATCTTGATTATGTTTTGTAGCAACGTCATAATCAGTTCACTATTAGATGAGCTATTTCAGACCTCTTTCGAAGATTTTGATTGGGGTTTTTGCTATTTGATGTGATGACTATTTTGATCGAAGTTAATATTGTGGTGTTGTTAATACGGTAAATTATGAAAGCACTCACTACCAATGATTTTGACGCTGATATATACGACTAAGTAAAACCTGAATTGTAATTTTTCATTGCTTCAATTACTGAAATGTTATTTCACTAGTTTACTCTTGGTGGTAATTGTTGATACATTCTCGACGGAGGTGCGGCGTCAAGAACCTCGCATATATCCTGATAGTTCGTCTTATTCTATTTTATTCATACCTCCCAGTTAATTAAATGCTGAGCTCCCACATTACATAAAATAAAACTAATGTGTTGATCTCGTCATACCATCATTGTACCAGGATTCATTTGAGTGATTGTTGTTTGAAAATATTTAGTTAGAAAATAATAATAGCGTTGGGATAAAGCTATCAGTTAACAATAATCATACAAGCGCTTTGAATTTAAAAAGGAGTGCCATGGTAAAGATATTAATTATAATATTTATGTATAAAATTCCTTATTTAATGTTAGTTTTGCAAGTTTTGTTGATATCTTCTTTGAGTTCATTTATTGACTGTTTCATGAATCTACTATTTAATTTTAACTGTTCAATGTACGTTTTGTTTTTTGTTGCTTTCTCTCTTAAACTGAACACAGTTGTTTCCAAATTGTTATTTTTTAATATCAATTCCGTTGTTTGTTCTTTGTATCTTAGATTTTCTCTTTTAATGTTATTCAATTCTGCCTCTTTGTCAACTAAGAATGACATATTATTTTTCAAATTTACATTTAAATACTTAAGATCATTGGTCATCTCATCAAGTTTTTCTTCAAATTCATTGTTTTCATTCTTTATTCTATAATTTTGTTCTAAGGTATTAAACAATTTGAATTGATTGTTCTGGAATTCTATTTCAAGCTTTTCTTTTATGGATTTAATGTGACCAAATTTGGTTAATATTTCTTTATTTTTCATTTGAACCTCCTTAACCTCAGCATCTTTTCTACTCAAGTTGATCTTTTTATCATTTAACTCCATTTTGAGAAGAAAATTTTCGTGTGTTAAACTCTTTAATTCTGTATCCAACTCTATGATTTTTAATTTTTTATCAATACATTGTTCTTTGTAATCTTCCAAATCATTTATTTTATTTTCTGTTCCAAGCAGTTCATTTTTCAATATTGTGACGGAATTATCCAATTTCTTAACATTATCTTCCAATTGTGTTTTCTCTAATAAGGTTTTATCATAAACGTCTTTCAACTTATTATTTTCTTCATTTTTGTCATTTAATTCATGAGATAAATGGATTATTTTTTCATTAAACAGCTTGCATTGTAAATCTTGCTCTGTTAGTTTTTTTTGATATTCATTCTCAACTCTCATACGGACCCAATAAAAAAACAATTCCTTGACTTTGAAAGCAGACCCAATTGATATGTATAAACGTCTTAATTTTTTAACAAGACTTAGGTCTGCAAACTTTTGTTCATCAACAGAACAAAGACTGAAGCAAGCATCTAAACATTCTTTTATTTTCTGCTCTTCATTAATATTATTACCTACAGCTAATTGGTTTCCGGCAGCTTTAATAATAGGTTTTAGTTTTTTATTAACGTCATTCAGTTGGATAGGTTTGATATTACTAGAAAACTCACGTTTGTCTTCGAAAGTTTTAACTTCATTCGTGCCAAATTGAACTTTTTGCAACTTTTCATTGTATTTGCACTCATTTATAAGTTGATTTTTGAAATGTTCAGAGTCATTCTTGTTTTCGCTGAAACTATTTATATAGTCTTTCAAGTATGACATGAATTGCTCCACGTTATCATCATCAGCCTCATCATTCATTTTTACTTTGAAGAACTAGAAGAATTTAAAGGTTTATCTTTTTTTGATAATCATCAAATTAGGCAAGAAATATGTTTCGAAAATAAATGTCATACACTTTTATTATTTTGTTCTGATGCTTTTTATAATTTGTGTCGTTTTTCATGGTTTAACACTTTTTAATTTTCAGCCAAAAATTTAAAAAGTGACAAGGCCAAACAAAACAAAAAAAAAAGATAACATAAAAATGTCATACCGTAAAACACACTATTTTTTTCAAGTAAATTTTGGGTAATCAATTTTCTACTTAATTTAATAAAAAAAATACATCATATAACACCACAAGTATACAAATTTATCAAATGGTACACAACTGATAAGTGATTGATAAGACTCTCAAGTTCTATATCTCAAACATTTCAAATTTGTGAGTATATCCAAAAGAAGTCCCCATGTCAGGTTTAGACGACTTACACTATTCAAGGGGTTTACCAACATACTTGATCAATTGGCGTTTTGAAAAAGTTTGCTTTGCAAGGACAAACTCACAACTTACATTTAACTTCCCTTCGATGATTTGATGACTTACAGTTGAATGTCAACAAGTTGTCAAAAGCTTTGATCATTCTGATTGCGCTGTGATATAGTTCAAGTGTCAAGTTGAACGAGTTGAACGAGTTGTTCGTTGAATTGGCTATACTATGCTATGATTAAGTGATGTTAACGACCATTTCAAAACCTTTAGAATGCTGATATATAAATATCGAGTAATTGCAGTGACTGTGCACACAACAATATTATGGAACGATGGAAATAACCGCCGAACCAACATCACCATGCACGAACAAATATTGCAATTTCCTAATTGGGTAAATGAATTTTTATACAAAAATTCATTTACCCAATTAGGAAAGTTGTTAAATTAATAATTTAATTTTCAGTTCAAGGAAAACTCCAAGTAAAATTTTTTACTTTTTGGTGTTATCCAGCAACAAGATACGCAAAACATCTGAATGAGATTCAACTAAGTTGTTTTAATTTTCAAATAGAATTTCCAAATGAATAACTGTAGTCTGTCTGTTTTGCATTTGCATATCTGGCAAATATTCATCTGATCGACAAAGCAACCTAAAAACTTGAAACGAAGTTAACATATTTGTTTTAATTCATTATCATTTGCTTGTTGAAAAGTTTCTGAATATATCCAAGACTACTCCAAAAAAACTAATATTTCCTGACAATTCTTCAAAACGTCAACACTACTGTATTAATAAATATTCAGGCAAACTTCTGACCGTCTGTACTGTTATTGCCACATTAACTCAATTAAAATAAAAAAATATTACCAATCCTTGGATTTTGTATTCGATATTCACATTAACGTTGTCAGAAATTTTCGTTATATTGAGATATAATTGAACATGTCGTTTGATAGACCAGAAATTTTCAGTGCACCTGTCTTACAAGGTTCATCTCCAAATGATGACGATAATACAGAAATTATTAAATCTTTCAAGAACTTTGTTTTAGAATTTAGACTTGACTCACATTTTCTTTACAGAGATCAACTAAGAAATGCATTATTAGTTAAAAATTATTCGCTAACAGTAGATATGGAACATTTAATTAGTTACAATGAAGATTTATTCAAGAAACTAGCTGATGAACCTTCTGATGTGATACCACTATTTGAAACCGCCATAACAGATGTTGCTAAAAGAATTGCAATTTTAAACAGATCTACCGCTGATGTAAATCCAGATATTGGTGCGGCTACGGAAGCCGACGAGATTAAGTTTCCTAATTTCCAATTGATTATAAATTCAAAAGCTAATCAAACACTTTTGAGAGATTTAGATTCTCAACATGTCTCTAAAATTGTTCGTTTATCCGGTATTATTATTTCAGCCTCTGTGTTGTCTTCCCGTGCTACATTCATTTCTTTAATGTGCCGCAATTGTAAGCATACTACATCCATAAAAATTAATAACTTTAACTCAATCAATTCAAATAGTAATGTCGCATTGCCACACTCATGTCTATCAAGTTTGAATACAGAAGATGATCCTAATGGAAGCACACCAAAAAATTGTGGTCCTGATCCATATATCATTATACATGAAAATTCTCAATTTATTGATCAACAGTTTCTAAAACTTCAGGAAGTACCAGAATCTGTACCTGTTGGTGAAATGCCACGTAACATATTGATGACTTGTGATCGTTACCTAACTAATAGAGTTATTCCAGGTACAAGAGTCACAGCAGTTGGTATTTACTCTATTTATCAATCTAAGAAAAATGCTAGAAGTGCAGGTGGTAGTAGTGGTTCGGCAGTTGCAATTAGAAACCCATATATCAAAGTATTGGGTATTCAAACAGATGTGGCTACAGCTGCCAGTATAAATGGTAGTGCTATCTCAATGTTTTCAGAAGAAGAAGAAGAAGAGTTTTTACAGCTAAGTAGAAGACCCGATATCTATGATCTATTTACAAATTCTATTGCTCCATCAATTTATGGTAACGTCGACATAAAACGTGCTATCGTTTGTCTATTAATGGGTGGTGCCAAAAAATTACTGCCAGATGGAATGAGATTGAGAGGTGACATCAACGTGTTATTATTGGGTGACCCTGGTACTGCAAAATCTCAATTATTGAAGTTTGTAGAAAAAGTATCACCAATTGCAGTTTATACATCAGGTAAAGGTTCTTCTGCTGCCGGTTTAACTGCTTCTGTGCAAAGAGATCCAGCAACTCGTGAATTTTATTTAGAAGGTGGTGCAATGGTTTTAGCAGATGGAGGAGTTGTTTGTATAGATGAATTTGATAAAATGAGAGATGAAGATCGTGTTGCTATTCATGAAGCCATGGAACAACAAACTATTTCCGTGGCTAAAGCTGGTATTACTACTGTTTTAAATTCCAGAACAAGTGTCTTAGCCGCTGCTAATCCAATATACGGCCGTTATGATGATCTAAAATCTCCTGGTGAGAACATTGATTTTCAAACTACGATTTTGTCTCGTTTTGACATGATATTTATTGTTAAAGATGATCATAACGAAGAGCGTGATATATCTATTGCTAACCATGTTATAAATATTCATACCGGTCGTGCTGCACAGAATGATCATGATCAGGAAAATGCACATAATGAAATGCCTATGGAAAAAATGAAACGTTATATAACATACTGTAGATTAAAATGTGCACCTAGAATAACTCCTGAAGCTTCCGACAGATTGTCATCTCATTTCGTCGAAATTAGAAAACAACTTTTGATTAACGAATTAGAATCTACAGAGAGATCTTCCATTCCTATTACAATTCGTCAATTAGAAGCTATTATACGTATCACAGAATCTCTAGCAAAACTGGAATTATCACCTATCGCTGAAGTCAGGCACGTTGAAGAAGCTATACGATTATTTCAAGCTTCTACGATGGATGCTGCTTCGCAAGATCCAATAGGTGGGTTGAATCAAGGTAATTCAGGTATGTTTGCTGAAATTCGTCGTATTGAGCAAGAATTGAAAAGAAGATTACCAATTGGTTGGTCAACCTCCTACACAACTTTGAAGAGGGAATTCGTTGACTCAAACAAATATTCACAAGCTGCATTGGACAAGGCCCTTTATGTGTTAGAAAAACATGATACCATTCAATTGAGATATCAAGGTCAAAACATTTATAGAAGCGGTGTTTAAACAAGAATTCACTGCCTGTATCAGTATAAAATATTTCATCTTTGATGAAGTAAAGCTACATATAGTTCAAATTAAATATCAAAACATTTGTATTAATACATTCATTTACATCAACCCTATGCATAACCTTATCGTTGTTGCATTTGTTCCTCATTTGTATTCAGCATGAAGACTCATCTAGGCATACCTTTTTTTGTTACTTTATTTTTCTGTTCTGCTTGTTTAAAAACATATACATAACTTCAATATTCACATCGGCTTTTTTAATATAAAATTTTTCAAAAGTGAAAATAATGTATATAAAAAAATAAGAGAATTAAAGATGTTATTTGACATAGACAATGATTATCAGAATATAATCACAATCCTACCTAATCATACCAATATAGTGAGTCAATAGCAATTATGTCGTATGTTCAAATTTTTTTCCAATGGAGTCATTAAATTTTTTTTGATTTCAAAAACTTACATTGTTTTGTGATCTTTTCAAGAGCATTAATATCAAGATCAACCATTTTAAGTTTATTCTAAGACAATATACTAACAAATTTCAATTTTATAACAGGGAATTTACCACACGCCCAAAATCAGACCTATCGAAAGATGAATTAGCTCAATTAGAAGAGTTTGAATTGAAACATGGTCCAATGTCATTAATAAATGATTCCATGGTGAATAAAACGCCAGTTATAATTTCATTAAGAAATAATCATAAAATCATTGCAAGAGTAAAGGCGTTTGATAAACATTGTAATATGGTTTTAGAGAATGTAAAAGAGCTTTGGACTGAGAAGAGTAATAATAAAGTTGTCAACAAAGAAAGATTCATAAGTAAGCTTTTTCTAAGGGGAGATTCAGTAATTATTATATTAAAAGCTCCTATAAATTGAGTTCACTTCAATCATAATTCAGAGTGTATTGTACAGCTTTGAAGGATTCCAGTTTTTGCATTTTCATAAGACATTTGTATCTTATTGTAACTTTAAAATTCGATATATATATATATATATAAGATATCTATTAATAGAATTTACAAATATACAACAATTATATAATTACATCAAATGTATTTTTATTATTAATCAATGAACAATTATAGTTCAATTGATTATTTGAAACTTTTCAAAGCATCAAATTTACCACCTTTTTTGTTATTTTTTTTGCCTTTTGAAACTCTGTGATTACGTTTCTTTGGGTTATGAAATGGAACAAATCCTACTTTTTTATCACCCTTTTTAGCAGCTTCAGGTAATAGATAATCAGGAACTCTCTTTAGATGTTGTTGAATTCTGGAAGGATGAAGCTCTTTATCATGCCTTAGACTCTTTAACTCTTGAGGATTTTCTTCAAAGTGTCTCTTCAATTTCTCACTTGCCAATAATTCTTCCTTCAATTCTTTAATTCTTGCTTCTCTAATTGCAACTTGAGTAACAGCACGGAAACCGTCTTCTAATCTATAACGGAAACCTTCAACTTGTTTACTATCAAACGAATAAGGTTGTAACTCTAAACCTAATTTACTTTGTTGTTTCATGATTCGTGAAAGAATCTTTTCATCTCTTTTCGAGGTTTGACTCATAGAAGGTTTGTGCTGACCTACTTTTTTCAATGGAACAACAAATGAAATAGCGGTACCAGTCTTTCCTGCTCTCGCAGTTCTACCAACTCTATGAACATACGATTTAGCAGTAGTTGGTAAGTCAAAGTTTAATACACATGCAACGTTTTGGAAATCAACACCACGAGAGACACCATATTCCTTATCTTTTTGAATTGTTCCAGTCTTCTTTTTATTAAGACTGCTCTTAGGGGTGCTTACTTCTTCTTTTTTGTCTTCATTGTCTTCAATGTCTTCCTTTGCTTCCTTTGCTTCGTTGGTATCTTCGAGTTCCTTATTTGCTTCGTGCTCATCCTCTTCCTTTATATATTCTGTATCATCAGTTGCAATCAAAAGACGATATACATTTTTATTGAATTGATCTACAATATGATGTCTTGAATTGGCAGGAAGTTCGCTGTTCAAAATACACGCTTTAATACCAAACTGTTCCAAAACTAATTTCAATCTATAACCTCTATCAATATTGTTAACAAAAATTAATGTTTTACCTTTAATTAAACCTAATTTGAAAATCACATAACATAACAAAAATTTATCAAATTCGGATGTCTTGACATAATATTGGATTAATTTTTTACTATCTTTGGTAACTTCATCATCATTAAATTTAATAATAGCAGGAGAACGACAGAAATCCTTCTTCAATTCCTGAATGTCATCATTCAAAGTAGCACTCATCAAAAATGTTTGTAAATTCTTCTTTAAAGGTAAATATTGTGCAATCTTCGTTAAGTCTTCTTTGTAACCAAAAGTTAAAACTAAATCAACTTCGTCAATGACCAAAAATTTCAGATCATCCAAGGAAAGTGAGTCAACGTTTGTGTCTAATAACCCTACTAACTTACTTGGGGTAGAGACGATGATCTCTGGCTTTTCTGACAACAACGAAGCCAAAACAGAATTTGAAACATCGCTTGCAATATTCAAAGATCTTATTTCTTTTGAGCAGTATAGTATCATTTTACTCAAAACGTCAGTGACTTGTTGTGCCAATTCTCTGGTTGGTACTAATATTATACCCATAGTAGCCGCATCGATCGATTCACCTGCGTGATTGTGTTTATAATCTAAAATAGTTTGAACTACAGGGATCAAATATGCTAATGTTTTACCAGAACCTGTAGATGCCTTGGCAATAATATCTCTTTTTTCTTGTAAAGCTAATGGGATGGAAGTGGACTGTATCAAGGTAGGATTTTTATAACCATTACGTTTTATAGCCTGCAATAATCTTGGATCCAACTTCATAGATTCGAAAGTAACAGAATCATCAATATATGCATCAAGAGCAACATTTGTACTGCCACTCATCTTGAAAGAATTAAATTTAGTTTTCACTTTTGCTGTGAAGTTATCTTATTTTAGTGGGAGTAAGTTTCTTATGAATATTCAGCAAATCCGAATAAATGAACTCTGAGATAAAAGTTATTCATATTTATATTTATATATATATATACTAATCATCTAGTAATGCAACTTATCGAAAACCTATGCCACTTGTAAGAGATCATTTGATCTATCAAAAGAGTATCTCTTAGTGTACTGACTGAATTCTAGTACAGGCCTTACAAGATTCATGTTATTATAAAAAGCGATGAGCTCTAAAAAATTTTTCCCAATGCCAAAAATTTGAAAACAAAAAAATAGACACACTACGTAAATAATGACATGCTATTAGTAACTTTATAAAATCTATGCAAATAATTACATGGTTGAACGGATAATACGTTTATGAAAGAGGCTTACCTTGAGATTTTTGAGGTATTTGTGGGTTTAACATAATGGCGCAACCAAGTCTGTACCAATATTCATTATGCTTTCGACCCTACCTTTCAATGGATTTGAATTGCATTCTTCTATCTTCATTTTTGAAAAATTTATGCGTGCCAAATTTTTGCCAATTGACACAATTCCAAATACGTCCTTAGTGTCTTTCTCTTCGAGTCTAAACTCGCTGTTTTCGTTCTTAACTTTGGCATGGGTGTCTTCTTCTTTGACTTTCATTTGGCTATCATTCTCTTTTTTGATCTCAACCAAACCATCTTCCTCTGTTTTTATATCCGCTTCTACTTCGTGATCAAAGTTATTCTGTTGTTCATCCTTACTTAATAATAACGTAAAACTATCACCAAATTGTTCGGTAAATAGTTTTGCTATTTGTTTGATTTTCCACATTTCATCATCTTGATCTCTACGTATTAAATTTCCATGAGTGTGATCATGTGTACAGCTATGACTACTCATTTTAACACTTGCTGGCGAAGATTCAACACTTAACAATATGGCAATAATAGAATCGGCCACACTGTCACTGATCAAACCTTGAATCCACTCTAGAGTTGCCACATTGTTCACCACAGTTAATTTTAAATCGTTCATAATTTCTAACACAAGTTTACCTGATCCAATGTTACTTAATTTATCATTTTCTTCCTTTTCTATCATGTGTGTTACATTATCTTCATCCTCCAACACACTAATATTACCAAACATCTGACATAAATGCCAATAAATCAATTCTTTTTTACAATCAACCTGCACTGATTGTCTTTCTCTCAATACTGTTGTTGATAATTCAGAATAATGATCTCTTAAATCTTCTAAAGATACTAGGTTCAAGTCAAAATTTTTTTCATTTGAAACCAAAATACCAGAAACAACAATACCTTCAGTTTCATCCATTTGTTGCTGATCTTTAAGTGTCGTAGCCATATCTGCTTCTTCTGTTTTAACTTCAACATCCATTTTAACAGTCTTATCTTCATTTTTAGTAAGTTCAGTTTCATCTTTTTGAATTTCTTCCACTATATTACCGACCGCTTTTGCTACCTTTACACCCTTGAACTCTAGGTTAACATCTACACAATTTCTTGGATTAAAAACATGAACCTCTTCATCTGTTCCCTTAAGATTTGAAAAATTTGATAATAATGCGGATTTCAACCTTCCCATGGGATTCGATTCACCATGAACTAAAATAATATTGGATGCTCTGATTTGTTCAATAAATTCTATGTTTTCTTGGAAGTCAACATGTGCTGCAAATGAAATTTCCTCAACTTGACAACGTCTAGGTATATTAACTTCAGGATTATTAACAGATGGAATACTTTCGGGCTCTAACATCATATATTTTGCCATACTACCTTCAACAGAATAACCTGTTATTAAAACCATGTTTTTTGGTTCAGGGCACCATTTCTCTAGAAGATCTCTGGACAAACCATTTTGTAGCATACCAGGTGCTGCTAACATGACTGAAGGACCAAAATCTTGGAAGGATTCAATGTTTTTCAAATATGAAATATTTTTGAAAATAAAAGGATTCGTTTTTGAATCTCTGAACTTTTTACGAATATCATCATTCATCATATTAACATAAGTTTGAAAAACACTCATAGATCTCTTGGCTAAATTCGATGCATAATAAATAGGTACTTGCCCGTTACCTAACTCTTCTTCATTTTTAGACCAATATTCATCCAAAATTAACATCAATTCTTGCGCTCTACCTAAAGCAAAAACAGGCATCAAAACACGACCTCCCTTTGTAACAACATTATGAACTAATTGGGTCAATTTTTTCTCTCTATTCAAACGTGGTTCGTGTGTGGCAGTACCGAATGTAGATTCAACAATCAAAACATCTGAGTCCAGCGGTGGAACTTCCGCAGAGTTCAAATGACGATCTAATTCACGAGAATAATCACCAGTAAACAGTACTCTCAAACTTCCCAGCTCAATTTGAAACATAGCTGCCCCAAGCACATGACCTGCATGGAATGCTGTGAATTTGATACCATTGACGTCAATTGTAGAATGATAATCAATTGTTTCAATCTTGTCAAACGATTCAGCTAAGTCTTCGTCAGTATAAAAACTATCATCTTTTTCAGAAGCTGAACCACCGATACTTGTAACACGAACAAAATCTTTTAATAGCCATCTATAAATTGCTTTTGTCGGATGTGTCATAAATACTCTACCATTGAAATTTGTTCTTTGCATTACATATGGTAATGATGCTGCATGATCCAAATGGAAATGTGATATTAACAAAATATCAACTGTCGATAAATCAAACTCATCATAAAAAGGCAATGACGCCATACCTTGGTAAGCAGGATGGACACCTGCATCAAGCATAATCGTCTTACCCTTATACTGTAGAATATGGCATGATCTACCAACTTCGTTACTCCCACCTAAAGAAAAAAATTTCAGACCGGAAGCATTAGATTGTTCCATTCTTTAAATATTTTTACAGTCTATGGTTTTGCTAACTTTTTTTTCTCTAGTTTTACAATAATAAACAAATATCCCTTCAGAAAATAACTTCAAATAACAAATTGTAGTTAAGATAATTATCTGTCTACCTATGTGCAAGACAAAGAAACATAATAAAGACACGATGTTGAACAAAGTTTTGATCAATTATATCATCTTATAGACTAATTTTACGGTTTGAAACTGAATGACAATTCAAATTTCTCAATTTATTTTGAAATTTTTAGATGCCCGAAATTTTTCGAATACAAGCATGAAGCAAATATAAATCACTTAGATGTCGTAATTTATATCTGTAAACTTTAAAATTAAACAAAAGAGTGTTGAATTATGAAAGCAAATTTTATATGGTTGCCATATCACCTTTCCTGATATGAAAGTATATGTTGATTAAATAACATAAAGAGTTTAGTAATTTTGGAGTGTCGGTAAATAGTTAAAGCTGGTCTGAGTATAATCTGCATGGTTGAAACTGTTGAAAAATGTCGTTTGGATATGCAACGTAGAATATCTTTTTAAGTTTACTTCATACATTTTATTCAACTATATTAAATAATTCTTGAATAACAATATTTAATACGTATGTACCTGTTATTTGATATAATAAGAATAGACAAGTTGTTCAGAAAACATCAAGGTTGCTGAGCAACGTATCTATTGTCTCTTCCAGAGTGAGGATCTTCATTAAATGGATTACAAAACATATTGTTCCAATTGTAATTATTCATGCTTAATGATGGATCACCTCTGTTTGTGTTATTGTTTCTGAATGGTGCATTTTGATTCATGTTTTTTGAATTTGTCACTATATTACCAACACCATTAAATGAACTTAAATTCTCAAAGTTCATAGTATTTCCATCTGAAATTTCTGAATACATCAAAGATTTTTCGTTTTGATATTTAACCCCTAAATTATACTCAGACAGTTGTTCTGCAGTCAAAGAAGATGCAAAATCAGTGGTCCATGAAGAAATATTATTAATCATGTCATGAGCACCATTGTTTAATAATATACTACCAAATTGATTCGAGAAGCCAGAAAACATATCTGATGAATTTTCGTTAAGACCATAAGGTTTAATCATAGGTAATTGTTGAGAATCCAGTGGTGTTTGAACCGCAGTAGAAACAGATAAGTTTGAGCGGCTATTATGAATTGTCTCATCGCTATTAACAAGCGTAGAAGCAGATATGCTTTCACGAATTTCTGGATTATAATAATCATTTGAACCAAATGAGTTATTTTGTGCACCATGTGGTAAGTTATAATGTTGTGGCGTACGATTATCATGTAAAACAGGCGATTTGTTGTTTCCTCTGGCGTCATTATAATTTTGTGATGCCATTCCGTTTAGATTGAGGATAGAGTTTGAGTTTAACGATGATAAGTATGCTTGCAAATTTTGACGCGCAACATGTTGTTGAAGGAAAGCTTGGCGTTGAAGAGATTCCCAATCCCTATCTGACAGAGTATTTGATTTTTTAACTATATACTGATCTTTTTCATACTGTATTGACATGTTTTCAGATTCATTTTTGAACAAGTTATTAATAATCATTTTGGCTGATTCCGCAGAAGGAATAGACGCTCTGGACTTATTTGAAAGTGTATCAGATGACTTATCATAATTATCATTAGTACTGCCATCAGATTTATCAGAATCTGTGCCATTTATTAAAAGATGGGATAGTCCATTTGGTAAGGAAGTATTTTCCAAAACTTTTCTACTACGCTTCAAATCATTTTTAGTTTCTCTATCAACTTGGGAATTTTCAACAAAACCACCATAAGACTCACCTTGTCTTTTTCCGTAAACTCTGTTAACTGCAGGTGGCATACCATCGTGTTTTGAACCATTTTTATTTAACTTAGAATATTGATCGACTCCATCTTCAACTTGCAATTCATTATTTCCAGAACTAATATACACCAGTTCGGAAGAATCGGGGCCGCAACGTTCAATTAAATTTCCAATAGTAGCGTTCATCAATTGGTCAAAAGTGTCTCTGAAGATTCTAGCAAATTTAGACCTTTCAGTCATCGAATATAAACAAACTGAACAAGCTCTTAGATCATCAATAGTACTGAATAAACTTGCGCTTACATGAGGCCTTGTGTGCTTAGATGCATCTCCCAACTTTTTCCTTCTTTGATCATCCAAATTTCTTGTTAACCACATGCAATAAATTAATGTCACGCCTGCCACAAATACAATATGCACAGCTGGAGTTGAATGCCCATATACAGTTTTTTGATGAAATATTTTATATAGTTGACAAATCTGACCAGCAGCTGCCTGACATTCCCTGAATAGTCTATCTTCAGGTTTCAATACCTCTAAATAAGGTTGGATTAGCAATCTCACGGACCTATAATAATACAATTTCATCGTTTCATTTTCATAATTTTTGAAATGAGAAGCTGAGCAGCCTGCTCTCCAGGATTCCAACCTTTTAAAGTAAGTTTTAACCAATGATAACTGATCCCTTAATATATTTTCGTTTGTTACAGTATGAGGTAAAATATTTAGTCTTTCGACAAACTCCGATTCAATTCTTCTCAACATCAATGACTGATTTAGAAAAAACACATTGTTATTTTTTTGGAGAAGTTGGTTGTTTTGTGAAAAGACGTTATCTGGTAAATATGGCAAATTGACCTCTGCTTCAGAGATGGAGTAAGGCTTCCAAACAGAAATACATATCATTCTTTCCAATAAATAAACCGCCCAAAATATTCTTAGTTTCTTGTAACAATATACATCATTCGCATGAAATATATTGAGTTGTAATTTGTCTTTACATATGACCATGACATCTTTTATGATATCGTATAAAATAGCAGAATCTTGATCTGTTCTCAAAATATAAAGTACCAGTAATGTTAGTAATTCAATTTGCTGCAAATAAGTTAAGTGCTGATCACATTTCGCTATGTGTCGAATTGCAGTAGAAAAGTAACGGTAAGGTGGCAGACCTTTGTTTTTGCCAGAAGTCATATATAAACAGGCGCTGATGCTGAACAGTAACCACATTCTACCACATGCAAAATGAAACTCAGTTTCTGAGTATGAATAGATTTTGTTGTTAATGTAATTGTTATGAAATGTATATATTTCATTTTCATCTAATAAAGGGTACTTAAATTGCAACCTCGTAAAATATGTGTCCAAGAACAACCTAGAGAGATCTTTGTCAAACTCAAACGCGGGATCATAATTATACAATTGCTTTAAATTATACTTTGCAAATATGGAATTAGAAAAGTCGATTGTGTCCACAGAATCGGAAGCCAAGGCAGGTATATCTCTTATTAATCTGTATTTATCCGATTCTTCAATTTTTGGAGAGTTTACCGCTTGTTGAATTTTTTGCGTTCTTTTTGTGATTCGTTTATTAGACGTACTATTAAGTGAATTTTCCAAAGATAATTGATTGTTATGAAAAGAACCAGATGATGTACTGCTTGGTGGTTGATGATCAGAGTGCATCGTTGCTTGATTCAAATAGCTTCCAGCTTCTTCAATCAGATTGTTTAGTTTTTTATATTTGTGTACTTTCTCAGCATACTGCGGACTCGTTGGAGGTACGTCTAACAGTTTTTCCAAATACTTTATTTTTTTCAACAACAATGTCTGATCCTTTTCTGAGTTGTTTGATTTAGACTTTTCATTACTAGAATCTCCAATTGATACAACCTGCTCTTCATTGATCAGGTTTTTGGGAGTTTCATTAGACATCAAGTTGCCTTGATAACTTTGTTGCTCATGACCTATATTCGTATCAGGTGTTAGTTCAGGTGTAGTAAATGTCGATGATTTGTCACTTATTGTTGAATTGAGTTTTTCTTTTTTGAGCAACTTTTGGTTTTTTTCCTTTTTCGAAATGTTGTTAGTCGCATTTGAATATCTAACAGGTTGTACGCAAGGTACCGCTGCTTTTAAACATGCAGTACAACTAGGTAATTTATGGTCACACCTTTGCTTCCTTCTTCTACAAAAAAGACATGATTTTGATCTTCCTCTTTTGTCCTGCAAAAGCAAATCAGTGCGAGCACCAACTTGTTCCAATTCCTTTTGGAAGTTCTCAATATTCTGTTGACTAACAATCTTCTTAGGTCTACCCATTTACTTTTAAGTTCAAAATTGATTTAAAGATAATGTTAACAAAAGAATGCGAATGGTTAAAACTCAAATTGAAGAAAAACTTATTTATTTGTTGAAGTTCTTTTTACTCGATGGTTTTTTTGAATTAGGTCAATGCAAATCCAACTCAATCAAAGAATTTCTGAATATCAGTGATGTATGATAATGCAAAAGCTTTGATATAAATGCTTGAACAATTTGTAATATATTTTATAAAGAAATAATTCCAAAGTTCAAAACTCAATATAGGATTTAGAATTGCAAAAGAAAAACTAAAGAGCAGATGTTTGTGTTTTATTTGATATGTTGCAAATTTCAGATGTTAAAAAAAAGACCTGCTTTTGATGTTTAAACTAACTTCGATCAAATCTATTATTCTAATGTTGAGTTTTCTTTTGTCAATGTTTGTTCCAACCTAACAAACTTCAAAAATATATCGATAATTTCCAAGACAACCAAATTTGTAAATTTTCTCTTGATTCGTTAATATTATAGAAAAAAGTTATATTCTTTTTAAAATGAAGATAAAGCTAAAATATCTTTATGTAAAATCAACTTTATGTTTCAATCAAATGCATAGTGTTTTTTTCTCTATCAAAATTTTAAAATGAAATTATTTGTGAGTGATCTTGCAATAGTCAAGTAAAATTAATTTTATGAATTTTAACGTTTCTTGTTAGTTTTACTGTAGATGGTTCAACTTCAATAAATTCAAATTTCCAAAACTTATTTGGAAGGTTGGTATTAAACTTTTTAGTTGTAGTTTAATCAAAAATAAAAGTTGCCACTTCTGCTTCTAGCTGCCTCATCACTAAGATCTCCAGAATTTTCTAAAAATTATTTGAATGAGAAAAAAATTCAGCAATAAATGATCCATTAGAATAATCAATGAATGAATGGTAACAGGGAAATAATAGTTCAAAATTTGTACCAGGTTTAATTTGACTTGAACCAGAAATTATCACTATGAAAAATGAAAAATAGATGAAAAAAATTCATGAAAAAAAAAAACAGTACTCACCACCAAAATATGAGAACCTAGCAAAAATATATATAAACCTTTTCAACAGAACAGAACAGAACAGAATTAAATGCTACCTAGTGATTATTATGACAACAAACTAAGAAACGAGTTTCCCAAGTAGAACCTTTTCTTTTTTCAGTACAAACCCACTTCGAAAATGATTGAGGACCAAACTTATTTGCAAAAAAGCCAAAATGTACAACCAGGTATTTGAAAAGTTTTTTTCTTTTCGATAATTCTCGATTTGGACTGTACTGTCCATTCACAGAGCTTTCATGATGGGTGCATTATCGTTTCTTTTTCTTCAATAATTTCAAAGCGAAAAATAAAAAAGAAATCTCTGATTGAAAAAAATTTCCAGTTTTGCAGAGAAATCTAAGCGAGTTTCTGAATGTCAATATAACAATTTGATAAATTTCGAGAAAAACCAATATACACATCGATTTGAAATAAACAATACAATGAAATTGGCAGTGTACTAATTTAATCCCTCGTACTCTTTGAATGATATCTTTCTGTTCTGTAATTATGTGGAAAGTATGCAATATATCCAGGTTTGATGTTTTTTGTAATGTACATCATCAAACAAACATGTTTTTCTGTTGTAACTTCACTGAAAGTAGTGCGACCTATAATGGAAAATAGTGTAAGATTGCTGATTCTTGGCTGCAAAATCAAAAATTTCAATTACAATGCACGCGTATAACAGCTTTTCAATGAGAAGAAAGAACCAAAATTTTATACAAAAAGGTAACGTAGTAAAAGTAGCGTTGTTGTACCAGTACATTTTTCAATGTTGTCAATAGTAATTGTGTGCTTATTTTATCTTCCAATGTTTAGATTCATTTCGTAGCGATTTTTCTTTCCATAAGAACAATGATCTAACACCTTAACATTATCCACTTATGGGAAGTTTTGGTAAACCACAATTTTTTGTTAAGAAGAAGAAGAAACATTTTTTTCTTTCAGGATTACTGGAGAAATCGTAACCCAAAACAATAGTTAAGAGTACCGACTGAAAAAGTTTTTTTTTTCTAGCAACGTATAACTGATATATTTAATTCAAAAGCCATGAATCTGATAAAATAACATATAAACGAAGTTCACTGACTGTCTTGTAGTTCGATTTTGTTGCTGGCTTGAAACTATTCACTGAAAATTTTCCAATCGGTCATTAAGCAAATGTAGGAAGATCTTGCATCGTAGTGTATCTTTGTAAATCAATCAACAAAGTGTTATAATACCGCTGTTACTTTTTTGATATTTCTTTGGCTGTGAAAAAACATATACACATCAAGATAGGTAACTGCTGAGAAGGCAACCAAATCTTTAGACACCTATCCTGTTGTGCTTTGTTCTCATATCGCCTAAACTGTTAATGTTTACCTAAACTACTTTGAATACATAATAAAAAGCAACCAAAAGAAAGTAACCAAACATTTAAAACATTACAAAAAATAGCAACAACCAGCCAGTAACACACACCTTGATTTGATTCAGCTGGAGATCTATATGTTTCAATTTTTGTTGAACAAGCTTGCAATAATTGGTTTATTCTTCTTAAACACCTTCCACTTGGGATTAAAATCCTTTCAATTGTTTTTAGCCGCTTATGAACATGTAGATCTTACCCGAAAATTAGTTTTTGTTTTAAGAATTCGAATTTCGAAATTTCAGCAATTTTTTTTTTCATCGATGGAAAAAACCATCATCTTGAAAAATCGATTCGATGAGATGAGGTTCATGAAATGAACTTTTTTGGATCTTGAAGCATCAATCTGACAATTGTGTCATTTTAAACTTTATGGACGCCAAATTATGTGCACTTTTATTTTTGAGTACATATAGAACTTCGTTCACGTGAGCAAAAAAGATAAAAAATTACCAAAGCATACATGTCTGATAACGAATCATTAGGTTGTGGCTTATTTGATGAGCCAGAAGATTTCTTGCCTCCTCCTCCTTCAGCACATTTTGCAGAGTATGAAAGGACAGAAATACCCGAATCATCTGTCTCGAAAAAAAATGATATAAAATTAAGATTGGTGGGCACATCTCCTTTATGGGGCCATTTGCTTTGGAATGCTGGTATATACACAGCTAAACACCTTGACAAACACCCAGAACTAGTTTTGAGCAAAAAGGTTTTAGAATTAGGTGCTGCTAGTGCATTACCTTCATTGGTTGCATCATTAATTGGTGCTAGTAAAGTTGTTTCCACAGATTATCCTGATGCTGATCTATTAGCAAACATTCAATATAATGTTGATCACCAAATATTTGACGGCAAGGAGTTACCACGAGATAATAAACAAAGAGAATTAGAGTTGAAGGAAAGAAATTTGATTGTTGAAGGCTATATTTGGGGTAATGATTATGAACCGTTAACTAACCATATAGGTGAGGATAATGAATTTGATTTAATCATCCTAAGTGATCTAGTTTTCAACCACACTGAACATCACAAATTATTGAAAACAACAAAAGATCTTTTAGCTAAAAACGGTAAGGCTTTGGTTGTCTTTTCGCCACATAGACCAGGTTTATTGAATGCTGACTTACAATTTTTTGAAACAGCTAATGAATATGATCTTGTCCCAGAAAAAATCGAAATGGTGAACTGGAAACCAATGTTTGAAGAAGATGATGAAACTGTTGAAATCAGATCTCGTGTATATGCATTTTACTTAACCCATAAATAGATAGAGCTTACTTTTTTTTTTAATAAAGTCATTGATATTATTTTAATTATGCAGTTTATATATTTACTTTATCCCAAATGTATTTTATTTATATACGTATTGCTAGTTTCGTTTTTGATTTTTCAACATAAATTTATTATAAAAATAAAATGTCCATATTTTATTTCTTTTACCGTTTATTTATATGCAATTGTTTTCCTTTCTTTGTTCAATATGTTGAATATTTATTGGTAGTCAGCTTTAGATTGAGAAAAGTTGCAACCAGTGAAAACTTCGTTGTTCCAGTCATAAGCATAACATGTGGTTCCTGCAGCACATTCAAAATATACCCAGGCACCATGATCAAAAACTGCATATCTACCATCAGCAGAACAGGCATAATTACCTTCAACTGGATTAGCCAAACCATTCAATTGGCCAGCTGCATATTGGGCGTTTAAGGCTTGCGCTTTAACATGTGCGTCAGTAATTTCAGATGGGGTTGTTGGGGAAACAGAACCAGATGTACTGGTTGGAGCAACTGATGCTTTAGTTGAAGAAACTGCATCTGATGTGGTAGTTGGAATTATTTCTGTTGATGAACTTGAAGTAATTATTGAAACAGTAGAACTGGAAACAGGGTATAATGTTGTTATAACACGGCTACTGTTTTGTTCGGTTGGTTCAGATTGGGAAGTCATGGTTTCAACAATAGTTGGTTGAGCAGAAGAATGAATAGAGTGACCATGTGTACTTGAAATGGTGACGGTAACAAAAGAGGATGAACCCAAAGTGAATTGAGAGGATTCTGAAATAATAGAGGAAGAAGAAACGGAGGAAGAAGGAACAGAGGAAGCTAAAGTAACAACCGAAGTAGTCGATTCAGAAGAAAAAGTTGTAGTAGAAGCAACTAATGTAGTGGTGGAAGATGTAGCAGCATTAATTGATGAGATGGTAGACGAGGATACAGAAGAGACCGCATGTTCATTTAATAACAATTTCATTTCTTCGATATAGTTGGTGCCATCAATCTCATTGGCAAATCCTTGAGAAGCATCCCATAAAGAAATACCACCAAAGTTGGAAGAAGTAGATATTGATTCAATAACAGAAGCTAATATACTCATATCCGAAATATAACCTGTGCTAGCAGCAGTAGATGAAGCAGGTAGACCTAAGTATAATTTGACGTTGGAGTTTGGAGAAATACTTTTAGCGTAAGTGACCCAGGTATCCCAGTTAAAACTAGATTCAACATTACAGTAGTTGTTGTAGAATTGGATGAAAGCAAAATCGACTTGAGCATTTTCTAACAAATCACCAACAGAAGCATCTGGGTAAGGGCATTGTGGAGCAGCGGAGATGTAGTAAGATTTAGAACTATCTTGAAACAAAGTTCTTAGCTTATTGACTAAGGCAGCATAGCCAGTGTTTGAATTGTTCTCGATATCAAAATCAAAACCATCAACTATAGCATCATCAAAAGGACGTTCATCACTTGAACCTTCACCAAATGTATCCCATAAAGTTTGAGCAAAAGTTTCTGCTTCAGAGTCGTCGGTAAAACCGTAAGAACCAGAGGCACCACCTAAAGATAACATGACTTTTTTACCCAAAGATTGACAAGTCTTAATATCTTCGGCAATTTGAGAACAGTGTAGTAAACCATCACTGAAAGTGTCAGAGCAAGCATTAGCAAAATTTAGACCGACAGTTGGAAAAGTGTTCAAAAAAGAAAGTAAATAAATATCAGCACTAGAATTTTGACAATAGTAAGCTAGAGATTCCTGTGAGCCTGCTGAATTTTGGCCCCAGTAAACAGCGACATTGTTTTTAGAATTTTCATCAAAGGAACGTACCAAGTTAGGCAGTAATGTAACAAAAATGGCATTAATTAAAAAAGTGCTCAACATGTTAATTCAGTAAAATTTTAAATAGGCTTTTCAAAAGGTATTTTTTGTTGTTAATTAGTTTATAAATTTTCTACTGAAAATTGTTTTTCCTTTGGATAGTTGTAGTTATAAAAGAGCGACTTGAACTATTTTTTTTATTGTTATAGCAAACGATAGACTTATTTTGTTTTGGTTTACTTAACATGTGAATGTTTAATAATGCTTTCGAGATGAGAAAAGTCCAAATAAGTTTCGAATAAGTCCCCTATTTATATACAAAAAAATAGTTGTTTTTCCCAGATCAATATAAAGTTCACCATCCTCAATTGTCTTGGTTTGACTTTCTAACAACATTTCAGTATCTCCCCTATATTGAGAAAAACATGAATAAATGCTCTGAAACACTGGGATCGAGAAATGTATTTATAGAACCAAGTAAAATGTAAACAAAGACAATGTCTTCAATCACCAACAAAACAAGTCTCCTAACCTCGTCGAAATATAAGGCACACAGAAGGATACAATAACAACTACCTATATCGTAAACATCGAATATATGATGAAACAAACATCAAATTGGTTTTACAAGCAATGGCCGTGTCACCTTCGAGCCCATTCCGTTTACCATTTCTTGTAGTTTAACAAAATAATTTTTAACCAGGGTCTTACTCATATGAATAACTGAAGATTTAGTGAAATCCCAATCTCGAATTGATTTTTTTTATCGTTCAAAGTAGCCATAGTCCATATTAGGAAGCAAGAATGTGAGAAAGACCAAGAATATTTGTTTTCGGAAACTTTTAGCGACAATTCAAGTAATTAAGTTACTTTCAAGTCATCATGTCTCCTAATTGGGTCATCAGAGGACCAAGCAAGCACCAGAAAAAAATTAAAATACGCCCGCTCTGCGGAAATTCTTCGAAATATTGTAACTTAAGAAAAAATGCTTGGTATATTCTACCAAAATAAAACAAGTGCTCTGCGGACTGGTCAGCGAGGACACAGTTGTTTTTGGTGTAAGGTCCGTACAAAAATAAACAAGAAAAAAACAAGATCTGTAACATTGTTTTCTGCGGCAATTACATGTACTGTTTTGTGTTTTAACCAAGACTGCGCACAAAGGTTATTTAATTATTATTTATATTATAGCACAGAAGCACGAACAACCATTTTGTTACTTGTCTTTTTCTGCTTGTCTCTTGTTGTCGCTGCAACAATTTCAGTATTTTCTTACTCTTTTAGGCAATTACAAACAACTGGGTTTTTCATTTCGAAATGCCCAGTTGAAATTTGTTCAATTTTATTATTCTTCTATTCTCTTCGAATTAGTAGCTATTTCCCATGAAAATCAAAGTTTAAAATCATCTGGTTGTCTTTGAATAGCCACTCTAATACAAAGTTACATGTATCTAAAAATATCATAGCCTTTGGATTAAGGTAACAATTTAAATTTTGAAATATTTGTTCAAAGTAATTTATCTCTTTTATTTCTTGAAAATAACATTGAAACCGTGAATTGAAGTTTTCTTTTTTAAAATATATTGGCTACCTTTTCACTTGGTTTTAGAACTATCAATTGCGTGATAAAAGATCACATCGACAATTAATTTACCTGGTACTTATTCATTTGGTTCAATATTGTGATTCCCCTCCTCTTACAATTTTTTTGGTAATTTTTCTGCTTATACAGACAGAACTGAAATAGTTGCCAATGAACAGAAATGGGTTAGCAAAGTTCATCCAACCCTTGAAGCTTACAAAATACTTACGCCATTCAAGTTCTGCAAATGTTAATACCAATTCTGGATCTGATAGCCATGTTTTAAAGCAATTAAAACAAAAAAATATACAACTTTTACAGAAAAGAATTGAAGACATTCCGATTGAAAATTACAGAAACTTTTCAATTGTAGCTCATATTGATCATGGGAAATCTACTTTATCAGATAGATTATTAGAAATTACAAATGTCATTACAAAAGGTGATGGTGGTGAAAGAATCTTGGATAAATTAGAAGTGGAAAAAGAACGGGGTATTACAATAAAGGCCCAAACATGCTCCATGTTCTACAATGATAAAAGAACTGGCCAAGATTATTTGTTACACTTGATTGATACTCCAGGCCATGTTGATTTCAGGGATGAAGTTTCAAGATCGTACAAAGCTTGTAATGGTGCTTTACTTCTTGTGGATGCTTCAAAAGGAGTTCAATCACAAACAGTAGCTAATTTTTACTTGGCATATAGCATGAACTTGAAATTGATACCAGTTGTAAATAAAATTGATTTAAGTGTAGCAGACGTACCAAAGACAATTGAACAAATCGAAAACTCTTTTGAGATGAAAGAAGAAGAAATTATTAAAATTAGTTCCAAGTCTGGATTGAATGTTAGAGAGGATCTTTTACCTGCAATTATAGATAGAATCCCCCCACCTTCAAAAAATTGTAGAAATAAGCCGTTTAGAGCATTACTAGTTGATTCTTGGTATGATTCATATATGGGAGTAGTGCTTTTAGTACATGTTGTAGATGGATCCATAAAAAAAGGTGATCGTATTTCCAGTGCTATTACCAAAGCAAAATACGAGATCAAAGAAATAGGTATTATGTATCCCGACAGGGTAGCTACAGAGAAGTTATCTTTCGGTCAAGTTGGGTATATTATACCAGGAATGAAGAATTCAAAAGATGCTAAAATTGGTGATACCTTCATGCAAACCGGGTTTGAGTCTGAAACTGAAGTTTTACCTGGATTTGAAGAGACAAAACCAATGGTTTTTGTTGGCGCGTTTCCTGCAGATGGGATAGAGTTCAAAGCACTGGATGATGATATAAACAGATTAGTTTTAAATGACAAATCGGTGTGCATAGAAAGGGAAAATTCGGTTGCATTAGGCCAAGGTTGGAGACTTGGGTTTTTAGGATCATTGCATGCATCTGTTTTCACTGAAAGGCTGGAAAAAGAATATGGGACTAAATTGATTATAACTCAGCCAACGGTTCCATATATGATAGAGTTTACTGACGGTACAAAAAAAGAAATAACAAACCCTAACGAATTTCCAACAGCACATAAAAACATGGGGAAATTAAATGTTAAAAAGTTATTGGAACCGTTTGTTGAAGCTGTAATGACACTTCCAGAAGAATATTTGGGTAACATTATTAAATTATGTGATAATCATCGTGGTAAGCAAATTGAGTTAAAATATATGTCAATTGGTATTAGCAGTAATCAGCAAGTAATTTTGAAGTACGAATTACCTCTTTATGAGATAGTGGATAATTTTTTTGGTAAATTGAAATCTGTTTCTCAAGGTTATGCTACGCTTGATTATGAAGATTGTGGTTTCCAGCAGAGTGATATAGTGAAATTGGAATTGTTAGTCAATGGAACCACAATAGACGCTTTGACAACTATTGTCCATAGATCCAGGGTTACTAAACTTGGGGCCGAATGGGTCAAAGATTTCAAAAAATATGTCAAGAGTCAAGTTTATGAGATTGTAATCCAAGCCAGAGTTAATAGTAGTAAAATAATTGCAAGGGAAACTATCAAAGCTCGTAAGAAAGATGTTTTAGCCAAACTACATGCTAGTGATATTACTAGAAGAAAAAAATTGTTGGTAAAACAAAAAGAAGGTAAAAAACAATTGAAATTAAGGAGTATTGGTAATATTCAGATAAATTCAGATGCATATCAAGAATTTTTAAGACGTTAGTTTAAGGATTTTTTTTAAGTACTTGTAAATATAAAGAAACATGCATAAAGAGTAAATCCAGATAATATTTTTCATATCTATATTTGGTTACGATATTAAATTTTTATTTATTTTGAATTTTAGTTTTATATATATGTAATTTATATAACCATATTTATCTTTTTTAATCTTTTTTTTTCTTGTGTAAATATATTTATATCAAGATATCAAATTAAAGCAAAAAAATAAAACAAAAAATTTGTAACTTTCATTTTTTATTTTTGAAACATTTGTATGACCTTTTAAATATATTGGTTTTAAAAAAAAAAAATGTGATTATAAATCAGCATCATCTTCATCAGGTAATGGTAAAGCAGTGGCTTGTTCCATTTCTTGTTGATATTGTTGCATTAATTGTTCATCAACTTGAACTTCTGGTGGAGCTAAAGCTGGAGAAGCAACAAATTCTAATTGAGCATTACCAGCCAATTTTCTAGCTAACCATAAAAATGGTTTTTCAAAGTTATAGTTAGATTTAGCAGAAATATCGTAATATTGTAAATTCTTCTTTCTGTGGAAAGTAATAGTCTTAGCCTTGACTTTTCTTTCTTTGACATCGACTTTGTTACCACATAAAACGATTGGAATATTTTCACAGACTCTAACCAAATCTCTGTGCCAGTTTGGAACATTCTTGTAGGTGATTCTGGAAGTAACATCGAACATAATGATACCACATTGAGCGTTGATATAGTAACCATCTCTTAAACCACCGAATTTTTCTTGACCAGCAGTATCCCAACAATCAAATTTAATTTCACCAAAATTGGTGAAAAAAGATAAAGGATGAACTTCAACACCAATGGTGGCAATATATTTTTTTTCGAATTCACCGGTCAAATGTCTCTTGACAAAAGTGGTCTTACCGGTACCACCGTCACCTACTAAAACTAATTTAAAAGTTGGAACTTCAGCCATTTTTGGATAATTTCTATGTTTGAATCTTCAAAATGATAATATTCTAATGGTACTATGTGTATTCCAAAAGCCCAAAAACAAAAAATAATCCTTAATTTGAAAACACAAAATTTTTGAGTGAAAGAGGAATAAGATAGAATCTAATAACCAACACAAACCAATTAATCAACAATTTAGCAAACCACCAAAACTAATTACATTGAAATCAAATTAAAAAAACATAAATGAGCTCTTATATATATATTGTGAATATTAGTTCTAATGATTTGTTTTGACATTCGATGGTGTTCTAGTTGAATATTTTTTTTCTTGATTCGAGTGATTGAAATTTTTTATTGAAAAAAAATTTTTAGGCTCGTACAGTGTGATGCACGATCCATAGCAGTTGGCATCGGCAAGCAGAGCAATAGGTCTAACTCTTGTGAGGTGCCAGCTGACGAGATATTGATGATAAATTGAATATATTAATACGATTATAAACACTTTTGATACGTATGTGTATGTATGTGTGTATGTATGTGTGTGTTTCAGTTTTGTTTTTGGCTTTGAATATATATAGGTGCCGGGAAAGTGAACGTGAAAGTGAAAGTGAACGTGAACGTAAATGTAAATGTAAACGTAAACCTAGACGTAGACGTAAACAAAGCTTGAGTCTTAAGATTTCTTCCTGCTTTTGCAAAAAAAATCGAACACGGTCAGCACGGCAGTTTTAATTTTGGTTTGTGGTCTTGATATAAAGGTTTTGTTTTCACTAATGGGCATTTTCTACCGGTTCATCAAGAACTAACCAGTCTTCTTCAACAGGCTCCTCGGCAGCATCTTTTGGGACGTTGGCAGTCTCGACTGGTTCTGCGACGTATTTTTTCACATCAGAAGAGTTCAAATCGAAAACAGGGACTGTTGGTTTGGTAGGTTCGATCCATTGCTTGACGTTACCCTTGGCGTTTGCAATTGCGTCGGAAAAGCTGACTGGTTTGACACTCTTCAATTCTTTCAGATAAACGTCTTGTAAAACATCGGTGCTAATCAGTCTTCTGGCACTGAATAATCTTGTTCTTGCTAATCTTGATGCAGCAAACATTGTTATTTTTTTTATTAATAGAAAGTGTCTATGTATGTATATATGCGTTATAACTTGGAGTCCCTGGAAGTGAGTATCGAGGAACGGCACAGATGAACAATGACGACAATGAGATTTTTTATGTCCTTTTGAGTATCCCAGTTACAAACAGCTACTAATTGCTTATCGCCAAACCAAATCAACCACAGCTCCAATATATAACCTTCGTATCAACAATCAATTCAGACTGATGGAACAACTCGCAAGCTTACAATTCCAATTGTTGTTCAGCAATTGCATTTATTGTTCAACCGTTGGGCTTTTGGGCTTTTGGGCAGTGGGAGGGGGCGGCGGAAAGCTGGAAAACCCGGTTTGATTGGTTCGTGCGCTGTGACGCATCACGTGGGTTTCACGTGATATGCTGTTACAGTGGCAGGCCACAAGAGCAGCGGCTGGGGAGGTTCGTTGGAGGTGCTGGATGCTCCAGTCGATGGCGATGCTATGGTGGTTGACGCCGTTGCAGCAGCAGCAGCAGCTGCTGCTGCTGAGCCTGAGCCTGACCCCGACCCCGATGCTAGGTTCGAACGTTGCGGTAGACGACTGGCTTTGACATACTGTGCTATATCTTTACGAGTGTGCAAAGCAAAGACATTCTTAAAGCCAGGAGACCCTCTGTAAACCTGCGCCAGTGCGCCAGAATCAAATGTGTCCAACTTGGGCTTCTTATGTTTCCGCAGCTGCTTTTTATCTCTGTTCTTGGCCAGCGTGAGGTCTGTACGATGGGTCTTGAGACCCATCGTACTCTTGTTGCGGTAGTAGTCTGCCACTGCCCTTATGTGGTATTTCCCCACCAGATGCGATCTTCTAACACTGTTAGTGTCGTGAGTAAGATACGATTTACAGTATTCACAATAATACCTGACCATTTGGAGTTCGTTCACGGTTGTGCAGTTGCAATAGCGGTGGCTGTAGACACGCTGTCTCACACACCCACACCCACACCAAACACACATATGCACATCTGCACGCACATATATACAAAGCATATACGTTGGATGGCTTGTAATCACAGAGCATCAGAGTTTGCATCTCTTTGCCATCGCCATTGCCTTGTTTGCTTGAACGCTGTCGTGCGCCGTGATTGTGCACACCGTTGTGTTTTTTTTATTTCCGTTGACGGTACAATACAATTCTTATTTCCTTTTGGAAATATTGGCACGATTTTGAACAGCTGGGAAATAAGCAAAGTTACTAGTGGGATGGAAGACCTTTGCAATCAGATTACGATGCAAGTTGGGATATATACGTGGATGCAGATGTGTATTTTTGGAGGTTCATGTTTAGTATTTAGTGTTTAGTGTTTTTGAAGTGTGAATGTGTGTTCTGGGTTTGGCTTATTTTGGGTTTCCAGTGGATAGGGTGAGACTTTATTCAAGCAAGAATTTTCGGGAAAGATCATTCGTAAATGTTTCTATCTAAATCTACTTATTTAATTTCAAGAACTAGGTTTTCTAGTTTGGTGCCAAAGGTGTCTTTGGTTGCCTCTAGAGGTTATGCTGCCGCTTTTGATCGTTCCAAACCACACGTGAATATCGGTACTATTGGTCACGTTGATCATGGTAAAACTACTTTAACTGCTGCTATCACAAAGACTTTGGCTTCTAAAGGTGGTGCTGATTTCTTGGACTATTCTGCGATTGATAAAGCGCCGGAAGAAAGAGCAAGAGGTATCACTATTTCCACTGCCCACGTTGAATATGAAACTGACAAAAAACATTATTCTCATGTCGATTGTCCTGGCCATGCTGATTACATTAAAAATATGATTACTGGTGCTGCTCAAATGGACGGTGCTATTATTGTTGTTGCCGCCAGTGATGGTCAAATGCCACAAACCAGAGAGCATTTGTTGTTGGCAAGACAAGTTGGTGTTCAGAATTTAGTTGTCTTCGTTAATAAAGTCGATACTGTCGATGATGCGGAAATGTTGGAATTGGTCGAAATGGAAATGAGAGAATTGTTAACTCAATATGGTTTTGATGGTGACAATACTCCTGTTATTATGGGTTCTGCTCTTTGTGCTCTAGAAGCCAGAGAACCAGAAATCGGTGAAAAAGCTATTATGAAGTTATTAGATGCCGTTGATGAATATATTCCTACTCCAAAAAGAGATTTGGATAAACCTTTCTTGATGCCAGTGGAGGATATTTTCTCAATCTCTGGTAGAGGTACTGTTGTTACCGGTAGAGTTGAAAGAGGTGAATTGAAAAAAAATGAAGAAGTTGAAATTGTTGGTCACACAAAGACCCCAATTAAGACTACCGTTACTGGTATCGAAATGTTCAGAAAAGAATTGGATCAAGCTATGGCCGGTGACAATGCTGGTGTTTTAGTTAGAGGTATTAGAAGAGATCAAATCAAGAGAGGTATGGTTTTAGCTAAACCTGGTAGTGTCAAAGCTCACACCAAGATTTTAGCTTCTTTATACATCTTGTCAAAAGAAGAAGGTGGTAGACATTCTGGTTTCGGTGAAAACTACAGACCACAAATGTTCATCAGAACTGCTGATGTCACTGTTGTCTTGAGATTCCCAGAAGCTGTCGAAGATCATTCTAAACAAGTCATGCCAGGTGACAATGTTGAAATGGAATGTGAATTGATTCATCCAACTCCATTAGAATTAGGACAACGTTTTAACATCAGAGAAGGTGGTAAGACTGTAGGTACTGGTTTGATCACCAGAATCTTAGAATAAACAAGATGTTAAACAATCAAATTTTTTATTTCATTCTATTTGATTTGATTTGGTTTTCTTATTTTATTCAAAATTATTCTTCAAATCCTCTGTTTGTTTTTCTTTTAGTCATGTAAATACTTTAAAAAAGAAAATTCGAAATAATAATAATTAACCTTACTAGAATAAAAAGACTTGAAACAGAATCATTGTCTATAATTATATATCGTTCCATTATATTTAAATAACCTGTCTATAATGTTTCATATTATTATAACTGAAAAGTATATTCTTATTCAAAAATCCATACCTTGGTGTATTATCTAATTGAATTTGTGGTTCCAGTGCTTGCACCATTAATTCTATGATTACTAACTTGGATATTCACATTTTGAGTAAGAATACATTTTCGCGGAGAAAAAAGAATACTCACAAAGAAGACTCTAATCAATTAGGAATATTTACAAGAGTTCGAATCAAACCACAATGTCAATAATTTTTGGGAAATGTCTATAAAATATATAAATTTATGTTTAAAACATCAATATTTTATTATATTTGAGTACATTCCACTCAAGAGGATCATATTGTTGTGGAAAGAACATACAATATAATTAAAAGCAAAATGCTACATTTCCGGTTATTATTAATTACGATTTTATTTAACGAGTATGCATTAGGGTCACCTGTCGATCGATCACAAATTAGTTTCGATCAAGAAATAACACCAAGAGTGGATATCAATTCTATATTTAAAATCCGCAGTGATGGTAATCATGATATTGATTTAGGTGATTTAGATAGGTCTCCATCGTTGACTCCAGATCAGTCCCTGAAAAAAATAGGTAAAAGAGGTGCAATAAGTTCTGATTTGGAACTTTGTAGTGATTTAGTGTTGAATAATGTTTTATTAAAACATCCTGATTCCAATGCTGCTGACGCAGCAGTCACACAAGCTTTGTGTATTGGAATGGTCAACTTTTTTAACAGCGGTGTTGGTGGTGGAGGTTATTTAGTTTATGCTGATGGCTCTAATTCAGATAATCATTATTTTAGCGATTTTAGGGAACAAGCTCCAGCTGCTTCTCATAAGGATATGTTTAAAGATTGTGAGTTTTGTTCAAAAGTTGGTGGATTGGCAGTAGGGGTTCCAGGTGAGTTTGCTGGTTTATATGATCTTTATGTTAGTCGTGGAAGTGGGGCTTTATCATGGTACGATTTAATCAAACCTGTAGCTGATTTGGGATATCAAGGGTGGACTATTGAAGAGCCTCTAGGGTTTGCTTTAAAACTATATGAGCAAGCTTTTCTCAGTCAAAAAGAAGAATGGGGTTTTGTTCTAAATGACCAAAAAACAGGTGTTAAACAAATAGGAGATAAGATTACAAGACCAAACTTTTCCAATACACTCATGGAAATAGCTAAGAATGGAACTGTAGATCCTTTTTATGACTCTTCTTCATGGATAACAAAATCGATGGTAGATACTTTGTCTAGACATGGTGGAATAATTACCATAGATGATTTCGCAAAATATAAAGTTAATTCCTCAAAACCACTAACCAAGAAAATTAGAATTAGTCCATTCTTTACGTCAGAAACTGATTTAACAGTACTTACAAGTAGTGGCTCAAGTTCTGGTGCTGCTTTACTCTCGGCATTATCTATTATGGAACATTTTCCAGATAAAGTTGGAGGTGATTATGAAGAAAAAACCTCTTATGAGTTAATAGAAGTCATGAAATGGATGGCATCCGCTAGAAGTAGATTAGGTGATTACATCTTTGAGGATATTGATGTGAATTCAATACACAACTTACCAAAACGTATTCAAGAAATATTAAATGACAAGTGGGTTGATCGAGCCGTTTCATCCATTCAAGATAATTCAATAAATGGAAAATACAGTACATTAGAAAATTTTACTTGCTATGATCCAGCTTATGAACTTAATGATCCACACGGAACCGCTCATTTTAGTATTGTTGATCATCATAATAATTCAATATCTTTGACTACAACTGTAAATTTGCTATTTGGATCGTTAGTGCACGATCCAAGAACTGGTATTATATTCAATAATGAGATGGATGATTTATCACAACCTCATAGGCACAACACGTTCAATTTGACTGCATCCATTTATAATTATCCTGAACCATTCAAAAGGCCACTTTCATCTACCGCTCCAACTATAATCTTGGATTCATTAGGACATCCAGATTTGATAGTTGGTGCATCAGGGGGTTCTAGAATTACTAGTAGCATATTGCAAACGATATTAAGAGTATATTGGTACAAAATGCCACTGTTAGAGTCAGTTTCGTATCCTAGAGTGCATCACCAATTATTACCATACCAAATTGAAGCTGAAAATTTAGAATTAATTGGTAGTGATACTATTCAGTCATTCAAGAATATGGGACATGAGGTTATTCAAGGAGTTCCAACGAGTGTGGTAAATGCAATTAGATTTAAACTTGGTATGTGGAATGCTGTCAGTGATTTCTGGAGGAAAAGAGGTATATCATCGGTATATTGATAAAAAAAGAAAACTACATTTTTTCTCTTTTTGAATATCAACTTTTATTTTTACTTCAAAAAAATTGTTTGAAAACCAGCAAAGCGATTCCAAATCTTTATTTGAACCATTTAATAAATCAGGAACATGCAGTCTTTTTCCCTGATTCAGCCTTTATCATAAATTTCAAGAAGAATTTTTCTTTTCTAAAGGGTCATCGTGCTTTATTATTTTTGCTTTTTTCCAGTAATAGCAAAATAATTAAAAAAGGAAAGATATTGGATGTTTGTTAATATTCTTTAATGAATATATTATATTAGAGAAGGGCATGTCGAGAACGTTATTAATTATTCTAATATTTGCTGAAAAGACCCACAAAAACATTGCATATCTTTGGACATTTAGAGGAACTTATAACATATTTAATTTACTACTAGTTTACTATGAGAATTGTAGGTATATAAATATATGCATTTGAAATAAAGAACAATTTCTTTATATAATTAAACAACTTATTAGTTTATTATATAAACAGTTGATAATTGTAGCTTGGTAACTTATCAATTAAGGACAAAAATAATGTGGTAATTAATTCTTGTATTTATATATAATCGGTACTATTGAAAATTATCAAAATTATCGTTGATGGATTTGAAGTTTTTGAGTAGTGGTATTGTTCCACCAGATGATTCAGGATTCGGTCTTAGTCCATGTTTACCTGATCACCTCACATATACAGATGTTGTTGAAATCGTTGGTCTTGTAACCGATGAACTCAAGTTTAGAACTTTTGATAAAACAATAATACTCTCGCCTTTAAAATACAATGACGCCGCTGTCTTAAATAATTTACTAAAGTCTTTACTCATAGACTATGATTCATTGTTGTTTGATACTGATGTATTGAATTCACAGATAAAAAGTAATGAAAGTCATATATTATTTCAAGTTTTGAAATATGTTTGGTCTAGGTTACCAAATAATTGTGTCATTGGTTGGGGAGCATATTTGAAGTTTTGTGAACAAGAACGAAATGCAAAATATCCAGAAAATGCATTTGAGTTACTTTTGCCTACGTGTTTGGGAGGTAAAGAACATTATAAAATAGTTGCTAATTTTTTTGAAATGATTCTTTATATTTCCATGAAGACCAGTCTTCAAATTGAACATTTGATTTATATATTTGGAATTTGGGCCTTCAATTTGAAAAAAGACGAACTTGGAATACCAGTTGAAGTTGATGACACAAAATCTATTAAATATCTCATTAAGAAGTATAACAAAAGGGTGGATGGATTATTTCATTTGTTCATGTCGTATCTAAGGAATAAAAAAATGTCACCTATGCTTTTGTTAGATGCCATAAATAAGTATCCGCCAAATAAAATATTTAATAAGTTTTTGAATGAAACAAATATTCCGATAGTTACAATAAATGCTAATGAAAGTTTACCACCTAAAGCTATATTGAGCAAATGTAGTTCTATTATTGATTTCTCAGACCTAAACAGTTTCCTGGTATTTGAGGATTATGTTATTTTAAAATCTATATTTCAAGAGAACAATGGTGATTTTAAAAGAATAATTTCCAAATTGACTGAATCTTCAAAAAATACACTAGAGTATTTATCTAAATACATTCCATGGTATTCTTCAGGTCATCAAGATGAAATTTTGGAACCACTTTCCACCAAACTAAATGTTGATAGATTAGAAATAAATGACTACTTCAAATCGACTTGGGAAAATTCAGTATCATTTGAGCAATCAACAGAACAAAAGCGGTACTTTGCGAAATTTCTGCTTTTAAATTTTATTATTGATGATTTTACAAAATTGGTGGCATTTCAAAACTCTAAAAGTATCTCAGATTTTGCTGACGCAGATGAGTTATCAACAGATTCTGTTGAAGTAGACATCGAATCAATCCCCACCCCAATAAATGCAGAATCAGATACTTTAAAAGATGAAAAATCTAGATCATTGAAATTTAATGAGAAAAGTCCTTCTCCAATAACCAATTTTATTAATAAATTCAATTATAGAACTCCCTTTAGTCAAAGTAATGTTAGCGTATCATCCTTTTTGAATGTAGATGGAAAATCCACGAAACAAAAACACTCTTTGCCAAAACGACCAAAAGTCACTGATCAGTTACTTAAAGACAGAGAGGTAGGATTAAGGCCTGCTATAACTTTAGTACCAAAATCTGCTAGTGTTCAGGCTGTGAAAGAGTTAAAAACAAATATTTCGGATCCTACTTTGATAAGCTCAAGTAATCCAAGCATTGACTTTAATTTGAATAATATTGGTAGATCGGAACAAAAAGGATTGAATAAAAACAATCAAAAAAAATTTGGATATTTGGAAGAAGTACAAGTTAATTCCAAAGATAAAGATTATGATCTTCTAGCAGGATTAACACCGAAATTTGAGAAACTTAATATTACTATTGATTCTGAAAGCTCTAGTGAACGTTTTTTTTCGCCGAATGTCACAACAACTGATATTGGTAATAATGATGAACTAATATATAACCAACCAAAAGTTGCTGTCGTTGTTCAAAAGCCTACAAATACACCTCTTTTGATTCAAAAACAACCAAGGCAAGTTTTGAGTGATCGCATAATCGAGAACGAAGAAAATAATCAATCATCAAATGAAGACATTGGCATTGCAATTAACCAAAGGCAGACAAGTAGCAATGTGTCAAATTTTCAAGAGCCTGTGGTGAAATGTGATCAATCTGTTAATATAAAAACAGAAAAGGTGACAGAAGATAACTATGGCACTTTGAATAATAAATTAAAAAAAAGCCCTGTCTTGAACAAAAAAATCATCAATAGTATTGATACAGAATATAAAAAAGATCTTTGGTCAAAAATAATCACAAAACCAATATATTTTCCAAGTTATAATTCACAACGTGTGTATTCAACAAGTGCCATTTCCAGCAAAACTCCAAAGAGTTCTTTAAAAACAATAATGCCTAGGAGTTCATACAACATTTCTAAAACTCATTCAAATGATCATAACACGTCAACACTAATAGAGCGACCATCTATTCCAACAAATTCAACTCTTTCATCTACTTCATCTACTTCATCTACTTCAACCAAGAATAAACTCTCATCTTTTGAAAAAAATAAGCCGGTTAAGAGAGAAGAACTTAAGAGAAAATTTGAATCAGATATAAGACATACCACTAAATATGGACCTTCACTATAAATCAAAGTGAACATTTTGCAGACATATTGTGAATGTCTGTGTCACTGTGTCATAGTGTCACTGTGTGTCACGCTTATAAGTAACATTACCCGCACACCAATCTTCCATTATTCCAAACGAAGCATCTCAAACTTTTTGAAGAATACAAGTTTGACAATAAATATGTATGAAATATTATATATCTTACAAGTAATATAATTAGTTTTACTTCGACTCATTTGAATTATATATTAGATGTTTTATGGAACAATGCTTATAAATCGCAGTCACATACATTATTGAGCAAATTGAACGCAATTGATAGAGAAGCAATACTTTGGTACAATGTCTCAAGTTTCAGTATCGGCTATCAGCACCAAAGAAAATACACCAAGTATTGAGGATGATACTTCTCAAAAAGAAGCTAGTGTGAAAGAGAGAGTTGACTCGAAAAAACCAGTTTTACCTTGGCAAAATAAAGATAAAATGGTGGAGGTAAAAACCTTTTCTGGTTATACTATTAATTTGAAAGGTTGGGTCAGAAAAGACGTCTTAGAGAAACGTGAAATTGATTTAAAAGAAGCAGCAGCAAAAGAACAAGAAAAAATCTTGGAAGAGAAAAAACAAGAGAATACCAATGAATCTGTACAAAAAGTGATCAATGTAGCAGCTACTCAAGAAAATTAAAAAAACCTTGGTTTTTATGTTACATACTTCTATGTTTTCTAAAAATTTTGTTGTAGAAGTTGGACTAGTTTTTTTTGACTTTTGAACTGTCACAAAAACAAATAAAAATAAAAAGTTCAAGATATTTTTGAGATCAATTGATATGAATAATGGTATTACAGTCCATAAAAGAAACTATTATTTTAATTTTATGATTGTTAAATCATGTTTTTAATGTTCTCGTTAAAAGGAAAATATTACAAAAATTTGAAGGATCATAATTAAAGAAGGGAAATTAACCCTTAACTACTATCTAATCTATTTTTTTTATTTTTGCTTTTGAATAACTATAATAACTGATCCATATACACATAACTAAATTACTGCAGCTACAATGGACACTCTGAATTTTTTTGCTGTCTTTGTATTAATGACTTTTGTTTCAGCTGCCGCAAACTATGTTCCAGATTTTAATCAACACCAAGGTCTGAATCAAACAAACTTACCTCCGAATAAAATTGAAAGTTTGTATTTTGATTACGATTCGAGACATGGAAGTATGTCCGGTAATCCCATTCGTGGAGTTAACATTGGTGGCTGGTTGGTTCTCGAACCTTATATTACTCCATCGATTTTTGAGCAATTCAGAACTAACATAAATAATGACGATGGAATACCCATTGATGAATTTCATCTATGCCAGCAATTGGGAAATGAGAAGGCGAAGGAATTATTAATTAATCATTGGTCTACTTTTTACACTGAAAATGATTTTAAAAACATAGCAATGCAAGGGTTTAATCTGGTTAGAATACCAATAGGTTATTGGGCGTTTGCAACGTTACCAAACGATCCATACGTATCAGGTTTACAAGAACAATACTTAGACAAAGCCATCGAATGGGCAAGAACTTATAATTTGAAAGTTTGGATAGATATTCATGGTGCTGCTGGATCTCAGAATGGTTTTGATAATTCAGGATTGAGAGATAGAATAACATTCTTAGATGAAGAAAATTTGAAAGTAACGAAACATGCCGTAAAATATGTTTTAGAAAAATATTCTCAGAATAGGTTTTCCGGCACTGTGGTTGGAATTGAGCTATTGAATGAACCTTTAGGACCAGTGATTGACATGGATAAATTAAAAAATGAATTTCTGTTACCATTGTACGACTATTTGAGAAAGGACTTGAAAAAAAATAAGGTCATTGTTATTCATGATTCTTTTCAAGCCTATCATTATTGGGATAACTTTATGACTTTGCAACAAAACTATTGGGGAATTGTGATAGATCATCATCACTACCAAGTGTTCTCTCCAGGAGAAATAAACAGATCGATGGATGAGAAAATCAGAGCGATATGTGGGTGGGGTTTCTCAGCATTATCTGAATCACATTGGGCAATTATGGGTGAATTTTCAGCAGCTTTGACTGATTGTACTAAATGGTTAAATGGAGTAGGCAGAGGTGCTAGATTTGACGGTTCCTTTCCACCAAATTCTTACTCGTTTGGTACCTGTCAAAGCAATGAGGATTTTAACACATGGTCTAATGAAAGAAAGGAGAATACCAGAAAGTACATAGAAGCTCAATTAGATTCCTTTGAAATGAAGAATGGATGGATCTTTTGGTGTTATAAGACGGAAAATAGTTTAGAGTGGGATGCTGAAAAATTGATTCAAGTTGGTCTATTCCCACAACCTCTTACAGATAGAAGATATCCAGGCCAATGTAACTTATAATTAGACTAATTCATTTCCTGGATGGGGGTCAATTTTGAATTGATTCAACAAGTCCTTCCATTTTCTCTATTTATTATTAATTTTAAGTAATACGTTTGTTCTAATAATACAATTAATTTTAATCATGTGACTACGCATCGACGCGTAATATGGTTTTAGTTATTTATAAGAATTGTATACATATTATATTGATGGGTTGATGATGATCTAAAAAGGTATACTTATGAAACATCTAATTTGATTTAAGGATTAAAAGCATGATATGTTTTTTTGTAAGATAAGTAACTTGTTTGTACTAAAGAAATAAACAAATTATTCAGTGAATATTGAAAGTATTTCATATCAAATCCAATAGTAGCAGCTCAAGTTTAAGAAGGATATGTGGATATGAACATTCAAACTATAGACTTAACAGTTGACGATTCTGAATTGGAAAATGATCAAACATTTTATTCTATGGATTCGTACTCCAGTGACTCAGATAAATTGAACACTATTGATACTGAGTCACAAGCTACAAGTAAAAAAGCTGAAAGTCCAACACCAACCTTTAAGGAAGCCGAGCCAGTAAATAATTTGGAAAAATTGATGACTTTAAAAAATATGTTTGATAAAAGAGGTGGTTCTTCCCCAATAAAAGAGATGGTTGATAGCAATATCAGCAGCATACGGCCTTCAAGTCAACAGTTACCATCAGGCGATAAGTTTATCGGTGATGAAAATAATAATGGTGATGATTATGTTGATGATAACGTTGATGCTGGAGCGATTACATCAAGCAAGAAAAGGCCAAGGAGTGACTTTGAAAAGGGAAATGAAGAACTTCATAGCAGTCCAACTCTTTCCACAAGTCTAATTCCCATATATAATCATGGCAAGCAAAAAGACAAGATTTTAACATTATCTCCAGATAAAAACACATTAAGTAAAAGTATTCAAAGCCGCAAAGATGTATCGAATTCTCAACCAATCATTTATACAGATAAGATAGACAAGACTAATGAGAGCATTATAAATCTTCCAAAATCAGATAAGACACACTCTAACGAAGTAAAGTCCAAGAAAGTTATAGTTGATTTGTTAAGTGAAAAATCGGATAATGATGCTGGCATTAAAATAAATAATGAGTATAGCAATTCAAACTCAAAGACAAATAATGAAACAAATGATCAGACGAAAAAAGCCAAGAATATAAAAAGTCACGGTGATGACGATGATATTGAAGTCTTAAGCTCTTACAGCATTATGAATGATTCAAAGTCAAAAAAAAACGTGGAAAAAAATGTGAAATCCCAAGAAGAACTTAAAGTTAATTTGAAAAAAGTTGTAAACGATATAAAAAAACAAGAAGATAATTTGAGACAATCGTTGCAATCATTAGAAAGTAATAAAATTATACTGATGAAAAAGTTAGAGAAAAGAGAAGCATCCGTTGTAGAATCACAAAAGAAATTGAACTTAATAACCAGAAATTTGACATTTCACGACTCGCGATCTAAGACACAAAAGATACTCGAAGATGATTTGAATGCTAATTTAAAAGTGCTTATTCATAAACGTGATACTACAAAAGCTAAACTCAATTCAGTGGTTTCAAAGCTGGAATCGTTTTCTGCGGAGTGGGATAGTTTTGCAGCAGAAGGTAACAGAAAGATACAGAAAGCAAAACTGGAATATCAGTATGCATTAAAGAATAATAACGCAAATAATTTTGTTGAACAACGTAGAGAAATATTTAAAAGTCTGGAAAGCTTAGAGGAAGACCACAAAAATGGAAAAATAACAGAATTGGGCTATAATGTAATGAGAAAGACTTATCATGACGACCTTCAAAACTTAGATATGAAACGCTTAAAAGATGAAGAGAAAGAATTAGAACTTCCAAAATTATCTAAATTGTTTGATAAATCAATTACATCTGCCAGGAAGTTACTAACAGAAAACACTTCCATAGAAGCATCTCTTAAGACCCAATTATATGATTGTCTTGATTATCTTTCAAAATTTAAAAGAGAATTTGAAGCCGGTAATAGATTATCTGCTCATACACGGTGGACTTGTAAAGACAGCAGCGAAACTTTGTTTACGAATGGAGTAAAAATGCCATTAGTTAATGAACTTTTACAGGATTATGGCATCGTCTTTACCAATTTGGAGATGGTTGGAGTTGATAAGAGAGAACAATTTTATAAAAGTATAAGACTTGCAAGAGATTTGATTTCTAAATCTCAAAGGCCGATCGAAGTTAAGTATCAGGTTTATGACCATTTAACCATGATTGAGAATTTTAGAAAAGCTATTGATTCTGGAATTCCCCCAAACAACATGCTTAAAGGGCATATAGGTAAAGCTGTTGTGGAATTGAAAGAGCAAGGTTTAAAAATGGAAAAGCTGTATGAAAATCTCAAAATTTATTCAATACCAACTACGAGATTCGAGATGGAAAACAAATATCCTGAGTTAATGAATATGATATTTTCTTCATCAGCTGAATCAAAACACAGTGAAAGATTTAAAGAACAGTTGGCGGTAAATCAGTACGATGTAATAAATATAGGAGAAGACCAATTCAGAAAAACGGATAATTCCTATCATAGTCAATATGGTGTAGCAAATATATACCATGCAGATGAACAAGAACACATAAGAAACTTGCTTCAAAGCTTGAAGCAAAATGAAACAGAAATTGAAGGTGAAAGTATGACGCCTGAAGAAATGACAGTTAATTTAATGAAGCATCAAAGATTGGGTCTCCATTGGCTTCTTGCAGTAGAAAATTCGACTAAATGTGGTGGCATTTTGGCGGATGATATGGGTCTTGGTAAAACAATTCAAGGCATAGCACTTATGCTCTCAAATAAATCAGAAAGTGAATCACGAAAAACCAATTTGATCGTTGCACCTGTTTCTGTATTATCTGTGTGGAAAGGTGAATTAGAAACGAAAATCAAAGAATCATTAGGTTTTAATGTTATGGTGTTTGGTGGTACAAATGGTATAAAAGTTTCTAAATGGAAGGATATGTCCAAATACGATGCTGTTTTAGTGTCATATAATACTTTGGCAATTGAGTTTAAGAAACATATTCCACTTGCTCTAACGGAAGATGAGTCCAAAAAAATGCCCCCCTTACCTCAGCTAAATGCTTTGAATTCATTAAAAAAAAAAAATGAATATTGGTCTCCATTTTTTACCAAGGAGTCTGAATTTTACAGAATAATATTAGACGAGGGTCAAAATATTAAGAACAAAAATACTCAAGCTGCAAAGGCATGTTGTTTAATTGATGCTACATATAGATGGGTTTTTTCAGGAACACCCATTCAAAATAATCTAGATGAGCTGTATTCGCTAATCAGATTTTTGAGAATTCCACCATATAATAGAGAAGAAAGATTTAAAGCAGACATAGGAATCGCCTTTCCAACAGGAAATCAGAAAGTTAAGGCGAATGATACAATAAGAGAGAGGGCAATGGAAAAGATCAGAGTGTTGTTGAAAGCAATTATGCTTCGTCGTTCAAAAAATGATAAAATTGATGATGAGCCGATTTTGAAATTACCTCCAAAAAATATTGATATTGTTGATACTTCGCTGGAAGGTGACGAACTGGAATTTTACACTGCATTAGAAGCTAAAAATAAGAAATTAGCTAAAAAATTAATGGAACGGAAAGTCAAAGGTAATTATTCTAGCATGTTGACCTTACTTTTACGGCTAAGACAAGCATGTTGCCATTCAGAATTAGTTATTATTGGTGAGAAAAAAGCAGAAGATAAACAAGTTGTCAACGGTAAGAATTTTCAGGGTGATTGGTTAAGACTATATAATCGAGTGAAATCGATGGCCAACGAACAATTGGATACAGTTATTAGTTATATGGACCTCGGATCATGTTTTTGGTGCATGGAACAATTGGAACCAGAAAGTTCATCTATTTTAACTGGATGTGGACATTTACTTTGCAATGCTTGCATCGAGCCATTTGTAGAGCATGCATCTTCGGAGCCGACGGCGAGAATGATCAACCAAACGACCAATTTGATTCCCTGCTCTGACTGCCATAAGCTAACTAATGACTCAGAAATTGTCACTTATCGATTATTTGATCAAGTCATTAATAAAGGTTATTCCGAAAGCCAATTGTATAAAGAATACAAAAATGAAATGGAAGATCAAAGACTACGTTCAAGAAATGTACATGCACCAGATTTTTCGAAACTTGAAATGTCTGCAAAAGTCAAACAATGTATAGATGTTATTAAGAATGTTTTCGATAAATCAGAGACTGAAAAAATTTTAATCTTTTCACAATTTACAACTTTTTTTGGAATTTTGGATTTTTTTATACGAAAAGAATTGCATATCGATTGTTTACAATATGATGGTTCAATGAATTTGAAAGAAAGATCTGAAATTATCAGCAGGTTTTATAAAGAAATGAATTCTAGAGTTCTGTTAATTTCGACAAAAGCTGGTAATTCAGGTCTAACCTTGACATGTGCTAATCACGTAATCATAGTTGATCCTTTTTGGAACCCGTATGTTGAGGATCAAGCTCAAGATCGTTGTTATAGAATTAGTCAAACAAGAGAAGTATTTGTGCATAGACTATTTTTGAAAAATACAGTTGAAGATAGGATAGCAGAGCTTCAAAAGAGGAAAAGGGAGTTAGTTGATGCAGCAATGGATCCGACTAAGATGAAACAAATAAACAGTTTAGGTACTAGAGAATTAGGTTTCTTATTTGGTTTGAATGGACTAAATTAAATAAATTTCAAAAACTTACAAGATATCGTTATCTAATGATGCCATATACTCTAGAATCCAACTATCATGGTTTATTTTAAATTAATTACTGGTATTTATAAGTTGGTTGTTATATATCTTATTCCTTTATATGTTTAATGCATTTAAAACGATGTCTACTTTATAATTTTTATTATCGTTGTTATCCCAATGTTCTATCACCTTGTTGCCGTCCTTAGTTATATATTGAATACAAAATTCAAGCGTTGTTGTTGGGTTGGTAGTATAATCCCCATTAAAACTGAAAATGAATTTGAAAATATCAATATTAACTCCAGGAAGGAAACTATCACCATCACCTAAATAAGTACATTGTACTTCGTTAGATGTTATCCAATTGTTTGTTGTATATTTCAAAATAACGTTTTTTTTATAAAAAATATTTTTAACTAAAATTCTGCCTGTCATGTAAGTTGGACAAAAATTTGTTGGTGTCATTAAATTATTCATCGCATTCATATTTTTTTTTTGTACATGTAATGTTAACTCTTGTGGGAAACAAAGTTTATCCTTCAAACTGACAAAAATATTAAACTTCAAACTTTTTGGATTTTTATTTGATAAAATTGGAAAATTTAAATTATAAAGGCCAGAATTTTTAGTATTCTTTTGTGGATGATAAAAAAAATTTTTTTTTGTTAAGAAATTGTCACTATTATTATTTTCTAGTTTATTTGATATTATCGAACTAATTGTATTTGATTTTTTCAAAAAAAAAACATCACGATTATCATTATCATTATCATTATCATTATCATTATCATTATCATTATCATTATTACTATCATCATCATTGTTGAGAAATTTTAAAGGACGAGCAGTTGTATAATTAACTTTATCCATATATGTGTGTAAAAGAGAGATATCACTTGGTTTTGAATCGATGAAAAATTGTTTAATTGGAGCAACAGAATCGAAATGAACTGATTTCGATCTTTTTCTATTAGAGAACGATTCAATGCTTGAAGACTCTTTATTCGATTTATAAAAATTATTTGGTACCGAACGAGAAATTCTTTTCAAAGATGGTCTTAATAGTTCTCCAGATTTTTTATAAATTGGTTGTCTATTATCTTCGATGCTCAAATCATTTAAGTTGTTCTCCAATTTACTGTCAATATATTCCCAATATTTCCCGTATTTTTTTGATTTTGGTGATAATTGATAATTATCAAAATCAACTGTATCATCATCATCATCTTTTGTTTTTATCTCGAAATTTTTATTCAAAATCATTAATTTTTGAGATTCCATATTTGAAGCAAAAAGTGATTTTATCTTATTTTTTTTATCAAGGTTCAGAAAAGAAAGATTAGTGAACGAATCGTCGACACCTGGATTTAAATACATTCTTTATTGAGTATATGTGTATTGCTTTGGTTTAGTTTAGTTTGGATCCATGCACGATTTCTCATGCATAACAACAAATTGAGTACTAAGTGTTTTTTCGACAAACCAAAATCCAAGAAAACACAACAATTGATCATATATTTATATGACAAAAGAAAAAGAAAATAGATGATAAAAATCTTGCGCCAATTATGTTTTTTTTTGCCATAACCAATTGATATTATTACGAAGTCAAGAAAGTTCTCCGAGATTAGACTCTTATATGATTGAAATGACTAAACGAACCAATTTGTAGAACCACCTAAATAAAAATTTCCAGAACAGGAATAAGTGTTGCAAGAAAGATGCAATCCCACCACTGGAAAACTCTCTGATAACGTAAACGCATCACAGATACTCAATTGACCACCAGATGAGGCTTAAAGGTTATTTCGACAAGTGTGAGAGAGCCTGTTCCAGTCAAATGGACACTTGACTCCCAACGAAAAAGCTCCCAAAACCGGAGACCAAAACTCTTGTTCATGTTCTTGTTCTGGTTCTTGTTCATGTACTTGTTCTTGTTCTTGCTTTTATTGTTGCAGTCCGGCAGCACCCGCCCCCGCCAACCTCCTCTAACCCACATTCAATGGCCCCCTCTCTCTTTTCCTTAACATTCGCGACCTGCGGATGCCGAACTGATCTCGGATCTTTTGATCTCACGAGATCAAAAGATCCGAGAATTTTCGAAAAAAGCGGTGGGAGTCACAGAGTCAGAAGCATTCCCCCCACGAGAGAGAGACAAACTCTCCTGTTCACTCGCCTTCTCTGTCTGTCTTCCCT
>JAKTPK010000171.1:27984-81014 GCA_030557565.1 Tetrapisispora arboricola | reverse complement strand
TTGCAACCCTTAATTTTCTTCTACATGACGTTCACACTGCTCAATGCCCAATGCCCAATTTCCAAGAATTTCTTTCTTACTCGATATATAGTGTGCTTTTCACGTGCAATTGAGTTAGCGATTGCATTGGATCGACGGGGGAGGGGGGGGGGCGAGCGGTCTTTCTCCTTTCTTTCGCACCAATTGGAAAAAATAACTCTTGTTTTTCACACAGACCACCGGGAAATTGCCGCATTAACTCATGCAAAAATTCAACATATGCAGGCAGGAAAGATTACCCGTAAGGTAGTTGGGATAGATTCTACCAAATGAAAAAAAGAAATGTGCCACCTTCTAGAAGATTCTGGATTATGCTATGCTAGGCTATGCTACAATGCTACATCTTACTTATTGGTATTATGATATACACCACCAACTACCGTTGGCCCATCTTCGTCAAATTCGCTCTCTATATTTGGATAAAAGTTACTGCTATATGGTTCAATCTGATCGTATTCCTCTTCGTCCTCTTCGTCCTCTACATAATCGTTTCGATGGGGGGAGGATTTTGTGTCATTTTTGTCGGTCGTGAAAATGGGAATGGTGGTGGCGTCGCCACCACCATTGTCATTCCCATTACCACTTTCATTCGTGCTCCCAAGCAGCCTCATTGACATGTACTGTTGCTTACTATTTCTGAGATATTTCGTCTGCAAAGAGCTGCTTATTATCCTCATCCATAGTTTGTTGCTGATTAATAAATCATCGTACTCACTTGGCATTAATTTGAGTTGACTGGACAAAAGGTCATCGACTTCGAAGATCATCTTGTGATCTTCATTGTTAGGTATCTTGGTACTCTCAACAATTAGTTCAATCAAATTGTGCCATTGCATACTTGACCCGTAATTAACGAATGTTATGCTGTTCAAAAAACTGAATTGTAATTCACTTAATATTTTATTGAAATCGTTGTTATAATGTTTTGGTAGAATTATTTCATTAAGATAATAAGACTTATCCAAAAAGTCATTTTGGATATTATCACATCGTATTGCTTCTCTGGATTTGAAATTTATCGTTGTATAATTGATATAAGTATTATCGGTGAAATTTTTTCCTAATTTTTTATTAAGAACACTAATTTCTTCTTGTGTGCTCATTGATGTATCAATATACAAAAAATTCGATGGCAAGTTTTTCATTGGTAAAAATTTTTTCAACTGCTCCCAATTTATATATTTAGTTTGATATTCCCAATCGTTATTGATCTTATTCTCTTCAATTTCATTTATTCTGGGATAGTTAATCATTAAATTATTATACTTCACAATGTTATCGTAATAGACACCCAGATTTTTTTCATGGAAAACTTCAAATATTTCATTTTCTTCATTGTATTTCAAATAATAACCTCTATTATTTACGTTGAGATCATCTGTCTTGAACCAATAACCATATCTTATTGAATTCTCTTTTTTATGTTCGTGAAAATGAATCAAATGTATTGAATTTTTAGGAAGATTTTTGATACCATAGAATATCTGGCCTTTAGTTATTTCAAAAGAATATGTATCTATTCCAATTGTTACATCATCACAATTTGATATGATGATGGGTAATGTATAAAATGCATCCGTCATTTCATTCTTTGGAGTAAACTGTTTTAAAATTTTATTGATATATATCCTTTTATCCTATATCAAATAACTAATTATTGATTATATGAAACAAAAAAGGCAAAATCATTTATCTGTTTTCCAACAGATATGTTTTTAACCAGATATATCTTTATACAGTTAAGGCAATATTTTTTTAATCAAGTTTTTTTTATTTTTAATATGAAATGTTTCCTTTAATTTATGAACTACCTATATAAAATATGAAATAAACACGGAGATTATAGAAAAACAATATGTTATTTATTTTTGGGTGTCTTAATATGATGAAAGATTATGATAAGAAATTATATATTAATAATAAAAAAGTCTGCGATGAAACAGCTTGATACTATAAAATAGCTTATTTCTTAGCAGTCATTCTTCTTAAGTAGAAAGCTAATTCTTCACCTTCTAAGATGTAACCGTCACATCTACCAGATTGACCTGGTCTAGAAGAGATAGCAGCGTATAATCTACCAGCAGAGAATTGAGATTCAACAGCTTGTTCAACCTTAGAAGTAGCAGCTCTGGAAGCCCATTTCTTTTGAGCACTCTTGGATGGAGCAACAATTTCTTCTTCCTTAGCACCTCTCTTCTTACCTAAAGTGTTACCGTAGTGAGCTTCGTACCATTGCTTGAATGGAGTAGCATCAATTTGAACAATAGCAGCTTTGGTTAAAGTGTTGGTTCTAACCAATTCATTGTTGGATGGATGGTAAGCGACACCAACAATTCTGGTCTTCTTAGCAACACCTTCAGAAGCCCATGAAAAGTTACCAGTTTCAATTCTTAAAGCTCTGTATTTCTTGTTACCACCTCTGGTTCTGACAGTGTGGATTCTCTTACCACCGATTTTGGTGTTGGTAGCTTGTCTACCTAATTCGAACTTTCTCTTCTTTCTGAATTGAGCTCTCTTAGCACCTGTAGCAGATCTTTTGTGACGAGAATCACGAGAAATACCCATTTTTAATCTGTATTAACTAGTTCCTCTTTTAATTATTATCACGTTAAATTATATTATGGAAATATAATAAGACAATAATGAATAAAAGTAGATGATTGTTTTTGTTAGTAAATAAATTTCTTAATGAAAAAAGAATGGAAAGGATAGAATAAAAATTTTCATAAACTAATTTCTTGATTATCACAATGCCTTTATATATATTTTTGTAATATGGAGAGAGTTTTTGCCAACTTAAAGTGAATGAAAACTTTGCTTAAACGTTGAATAAAAAAATTGCACATGCAAATATAACTTCTCGGATTTTCACGTATGATTGAAACCACTATTTTCACTGATACTCAAACAAAAATATTAAGTCAACATTACCATTACCATATGTTTTTACCATTGTATACACATAAAAATTCAAATATGAAATTTAATTTATAATCTATTCTTATACCTTCTCGTAACAATGCAGCGTTATTATTAGACATACTATTTATTCTGGTGAGTTTGGTTGTGTTTTCTTTTAAGTCTAAATATAATACAACTAATATAATATAAAGTATTCTTAAATATTAATTAATTCTAATATAGTGAATATTTAATATAGATTATAACAGTAAAATATTTACAGATAATAGAATATAGTATTGAAAAAAAAATTTAAGATTTTACATTATCTGTGTAAGCTCAAGTTCAATTTTTCAGAAAGAGAAAAAAAAAATGAATAATGTACATAGTAATTATTGATACAATTTCAGTTGACGAAAAGATACAAACAAGTGTGAAACTCAAGAAAAAAAAAATCCACAATACAATTTGACAGTGCATGTTCATAGAGTAAATGAGAGCAGCAAGCACAAAGTTTGAACAAAATTCAATGAGATGAAACGAAATATTTATCACGATTGCAACCGTCAATATTAGTTTAGCTGAAGCTATATCTTTTACAAGCAAAGGATGGTAAAGAGCTAACGACAGAGAAGGAAATCAGCCTGATTGAACTAACATTACCTGTTCACGCGTAGGCAGAAAACACAGATGTTAGAAGGAAATGTTCAAAACTTCAAGAGACTGAAATTTGCTAAGGATGAAAAAATGCAAATAACCCCCAAACAATATTTTGGCACTCAAAAGTAACATATGTAAAATTGGTAGTACGGAAGGAAAATATGATCTAATTATTTTTCATGCTCATGGGAAGCATTCCAGTTTTTTTTGTATAATGTTTGAAATCTCTGGATGCATTGAGCCAAAAAACGAAAGTGAGTTTTTCAGCCCGCATCTCCCTTCACATCCCCAAAAATAAAAAGTACGACTTTTGAACAAAAAAACAACAACACATTAATAAAATGTACGGATGTAGCAGTCACAAAATTGGAACAGTTTGGTCACATGATTTTTGCAATCAGGGTAACATAATATTTACCAAATTTACATGTAACTTCAAGAAATATATCTTCTTGGTTAAGAAATCAAGAAGGAAAGGTAAGGAGAAATCCATTTTACACCATATAAATGAATAGCCATTTGGTGTAAGAATCAATTACAAAGATCAGACACAATAAGAACAGTGGTCGTATCGATGAAATTAAAGTCTTTTATCTTCTTTATCAATCAATACGCACCGAGTTTGCTTAGTCTTGTACAAGTTGAAATCCTGACTCAAAATTTCGTTATTTGATTTATTGTATACATTTTATTCTTGATGAGGTAATTATATCCATTTTGAAGCATTTTTTCCAAAAATTGATTGATGCCAAATTACGCTTAAATTCCTATAAATCAAAAACCAGAATACAGTCCTCCAATTGGCACTGCTTCTTATGCCAGTTTCTCCATCCATATCATATCTATCATCATCACTTTTCCATTACATATCTGAAAAATAACTTAATACACCAAAGTCGAAGTAATTCGATGAGCAACTTTATAAATTTGTGTGCATAGTGTATATTGCCATACAAAACAATACACTATATGATATATACCTTTATACAGGTATTTAGCACATATTAGCGGTATTTAATTGCGAAAATAGTTCACTGAGTTTATTTCATTGAAATTTGCTTCAAATATTTTTCAGTGATTTGAAATTTTCGAGTGAAATATTTTTCGAGATGCCTTGTTTTCTTCAATTTTTGACGTTTGGACCTTTACTGTATCGTACCACAAACCATCAATAATTATTGATGGTTTGCTCTGAACACAACAGAAAATTACGTGAATTAGCAATCAATTGTATGAATCGTATTTAATTTAATTCTTTGGTCATTTCTGTTGTGTTTTGTTTGAATTAGCTTTTTGAAATGTTCAAGTTCACAGGTTCAACTGATTGTCTACAGAACAATTTAAGAAATGAGTAGAACATCGGGGGATTATGTTTCAATAATCCAAACTATATTTCCGCTGTAATGCATGTTTACATTTCAATAGAGATAAATAAGGTAGAATTTCGAATATTTTGAGATTTATGTAGTTTATCAAATCGTAATTCAATATATTTTATCGTATATATATATATATATTTGATTAATACTCATTCTTTTATAAATCAAATAACTTGATAGTTTCTGAAAAAAATTATATATACCTTCACTCACAGCCATTTGTTTCTCCGCTGAGTTCATATATTATACGTATCGAAGTGTATTGTATTGTAAAACAACTATTTAGTGTTATCTGCATCAAATAAGAACGCATTTAATACCTATCAATCTAAAATAAAAATGTCAGATTCTGCTAATGAGCATGAGCATAAGCTAGAAAATTCAACTATTCAAGGCTCTGAAATTCCGAAAGAGATTCCGACTGATGATTTGGTTTTGAAGAGAGTTGCAAGACCAGTTAGACATGTCAAGCATATACCTGTAAAGGCTTTGGTTTTTTCTTCAAAAGAAGGTCCAATGCTTTTCACTTATGACAGAAAAATCAGAACTCCAATTTCTAAAAACAAACTGGTTGTTCAAGTCTCTTACGTTGGTTTGAATCCAATAGATATGAAAATTAAAAATGGGTATAAAAGTGGTAGTTTTTATGGTGAAGCAGGTGTTGGCAGAGAATATTTTGGAACAATTTTAAGCGTTGGTGATGATATTGCGGATAAGAACACCTGGAGAGAAGGTGATGAGGTAATGGGTATCTATTATCATCCACATTCAGGTTTAGGTGCTTTACAAACTTGCATATTAGTAGACCCTAAGGTGGACCCAATTATTTTGAAGCCTCAAACAATCACTATGCCTGAAGCTGCTGGCTCTTTATATTGTTTAGGTACAGCTTTCCAAATTTTGAAGAATCTTGAGAAAGCTCGTGTTTTGAAACAAGATTCTAATATTCTTATTAATGGTGGTACTTCTTCCGTTGGTATGTTTTTATTGCAATTATTGAAAAATCATTATAATGTAGTTCCTAAAATCACAATCATAACGACAGGTACTGGTTCGAGAGTTTTGAAGAGTCATTTCTCTTCTTTTGCTAGTGATTTGATTTTTATTGATTATTTGACTTGCAGAGGTAAAGCAAGCAAACCATTGAGAAAAATGCTAGAGGAGAAAGTTTATAAAGATTTTGATGAAGATACACAAGAAGAAACGGTCAACCAGTACACTCAAGGCAAGTATGACATAGTTTTTGATTTTGTTGGCGGTTATGATATTTTGGCCCATTCCAGTAACCTAATTCATTCAGGTGGTCAATATGTCACCACTGTTGGTGATTATGTTAGTGACTACAAAAATGATGTTTTCGAAACTTGGGATAATCCAAGTGCCAATGCTAGAAAGGTTTTTGGTTCACTGCTTTGGTCATACACTTACACACATTTTTATTTTAATCCTAATTACGACTTGAAATGGCTACAAGAAGTATCGGATATTCTGGAAAAACGTGAGGTTAAATGTGTTATTGACAAAGTTTATGAATGGAAGGATTTTAAAGAAGCATTCTCTTATCTATGCACACAACGTAGCCAGGGAAAACTAATTCTTAAAGTCGAAAAGTTTTAGTTGTTTATCGATCATTTTTTTTACATCATTTTGAATAATATTATTCACGTTACAAATTGTATACCCTTAATAACTAATAGATTTTTTGGTTTTTGCCATTTTATTTCTTACATAGAAATGAATAGATGACTTACAAAAACTTTATAATAAATGCATATATTAGAAATTCGTTAATATTTTTATGAACTACATACTGAAACCAAATAATTTTGATTTCCTTTTGGAGTTTTTGGGTGCAGTTTGGGATTTAACTACTTTTTCGTTATTAATTTGATAAGAGTTTGATGATACTTCATTATTTGATTGATTTTGGTTTTTTTCAGCCACGTTTGCTATTTTTGTGACATGTTTTCTTATCAAGTCATCATCATTCAAAAAATCTTGAATATTCTTTTCAAAGAGATCAGCAGATTTGGCTTCAGGTTGTGATGTGTCAAGAGATCTATATAGCAAAATGTATGCTGTAGACATATCCGAAGACTCACCAACAAATTTAAGAACAGATTCTTCTGCAATTGAAAATACAGCTTCATCATCAAAAAGCAGCCATCCATAATTTTCAGTGTTGCAAATTGATATGTAATGCCCATGCTGTGGACCACTTCCTAAATGAACAACAATACCTGTCAATTCATAAGACTTTACAACATCTGGATCAAAAGTGGATTCGACTACCAAACGCAAAGGGTATCTGATGGTATTGAATAACTTGATGTTGGAGTTTTGTTCTTCAGAATATTTAAATCTTTTTAAATGAAGAAATAAAAATTGTGGTAGTTTTTTTATGCCAACTATTCTTTCTGCTTCCTGTAATCCTGAACAGCAATCACAATAAAACTTATTAGATCCATTCAATATTTCTCGCTGAGAGTACGTACGCATCAGTCTTTCAATATCTGTTTCATCTTCATTTGAAGCTTCGATAGCAAAATCCAAAAACGATTCATCTCTTGAGGTAACACTATCGCACGTTAAACATCTTGTTGTGTTTTTTAATGTACCCTGAAATAGATCGTTTATGAAATTGCTTTCAAAATTTAGAGTTTGAGATTGAAACCCACTTTGACCAAGGGTACTGATATTCGTTTCTATATGATCGCTAATCTGGTTTAATAAAAAATTCAAAAATTCATGAGCATCTTGGTGCATCATAGAGTTGAACATAATATTCTCTTTTTTCAATGTATCGATTAATTCTTTTGGTGAAACGATACCCGTTAAGTTATTATTTCCTGATATAGCATCAAAAATATCTTGGAGTGCAGTATACATGGTAGAATTACCACTTTTACTTAAACTTCTATCAATATTCAATACTGGTCCAGTGATTAGTGCGAGTTTTTTCTTATCTTCACTTGATAATGGTTTTTTTGTATCGAGCATCATATTATTTGAGGATGCTTTTACATTGTTGGAGGGAACATTTTTGGTGTTATCCAACAAATGATCGTTCAATTTATTCTCATATATTATACTTGGGTTAAAGTCATCTTTATATCTACCTACAATTGATATCAAAGCGAGTTCATGAATCTTTTCTGTGGCCGGGCTAGATATTGTCATATTTCCTTTTGATTGATCAACTTCTACTTTTTGTTCCGTCGATGTCACCGATGGCGAAGTTGAATTGGAACCAGAATATAACATCGATGGGTCTCGTCCAGATAATAGTTTTAATGAATGCAGTCTTGGTGAAGGTATTTTGGGAAGAAATTCTTGTGAGTTGGAAATACCAGAGCCTTTATAGAAATTTTTCAAATTATTAAATTGACCTTGTTGAATATTATTACCATTATTAGTTTTAAAACTATTTTCATCATATATTTTTATCTTTGTATTATTAGAATTGAACTTTGTTTCGTTACGTTCCAGGGGGTATTTTATTAAGTTATCCCTCAATTCTGGAATGTTATAAAGACATTGTAAAACAGAATTACAGTAACAAGTATTCCCAAAGTTTTCATAACCAAATACCTTTGAAGAACCATTTGTGTTCCTGGATAGATTTATGAATCTTGAATGGTCATTGTTATCAATGGGTGGTGGAACTTCTTCGCCCTCTGCAGGAGTTGCAACAGGAGTCTCCGAAAAAGCTTGGATGTTTTCTTGATATATTTGTTTTCCTTCATACTCAAACTCTGTATCCTTAGCATTCGAATATGTATTGCTTTCATCGTCCAACGAAATCTCTCTTAAATTCAACGTATATGCGGAAGGCACATCTTGCTCATCGTAATTAGCAAACTGCGTGTCTTTTTCGTTTGACTTATTAGATCTGGACAGCCACCTCCTTAATTTTATCGCCATTGTGTACAGTGATGATCTATTATCTTATTATTTTATCGATGCTCTATCACGTTCAAGTGCTTGGGCCAATGAAATCAAAATGAATCTCACTTGAATATATCTAGAATTTCAAACTATACACAGATCACTATGTAGTTTTTTCTTTTTATTTGCTAGTTGACCTGTTTTTATATCTATTTGCCAAAATCACTTGTAATATCTTTTTGATTGCCGAACTATCACATAAACTGACTGCTGTTAAGTCTTCTCAAGTTGAAACAAATTCAAACATGTTACTAATAATATTTTTCAGATTCTTACAACTATAGGAATGTTTAAAAGGGTTATTTTTTTGTTTTTTCTACAGCATTTTGTTTGTCACTAAGCGATATTGAAACGCGATCTGGATATCAGTCTTCTAATCAATCATCATAACTTATACGACATATAACAAATAAAAAATCTTCATGAAAGTGTTTGACATTTACCATTATATTCAAATATGATGAAATTATCTATTTTACAAGTATTTCATAAACCTTAGGTACAACAAGCAAATGATGATCGATAAGTAATAAATATTTTTAAAGTAAGAATCTATACATATATTATTCTATGTCTGCATATATATTGGAATATTTAATAAATTAAAAGCGGATCACAAATCTAATAAATCAAAATCCTGGTTCCATATTTATATCAAACCACCCCAAAAAATCATCATTGAAAGAATTGTTTTCAAGCCATCCATTATTCTGCTGCAGTAAAAAACTGTCAATCTCTGAAAGAACATTTATGTTGTTATTCATGTCACTTTTGCTATTTTCGTCATTATTAGTCGTCAATACTTTGGATGAGGAAGATATTATCCTATTATTGCAATTAGATTGTTCTAAAAGTTCATCGGAGTTTTGAATATTGTTATTGATGAAATTTTGCTCAATTTGGAGTGATTGATTAGTTCCATCACCCGTGGAATTCTCTACATTCCCTTTTTGACTTTTGTCAAGTGACATAAACTGGTTGGCAAATATTGAATTTGGATTTTTTATATTCAAAGTATTAGATTGGTCATTAGAAGATGTCAGGTCGACAAATGAATTTTTCATGTTGTAAATTCGGTCCTTTCCATTCTCTATTTTCGTACTTAAACCTGTTGGTGCATCTAAGGGGTAACTATAATTTGCTGGAATGCTGTTTGCACGTTGCATTGAAGAGTTGGATAGTTTCTCGTTGTTTAAATCATCTTTGATATATTGATGTTTCGATGACTTCAATTCGATTCCGGGGATATCTGCTGCGTTATAATATTTATTTACATCATGATTTTGGACGCTGCCAGTATTTGTAAAATTTTTCGACATATTCTTATTAGTACTATTTTTCAAAACTGAGTGATCATTTATCAAATAATTTTCCTTTTGATCAAATAATGAAACTAGATTAACACTCCCTGTTTCATTTAACATAGAGTACGGAATTCCATTAATTTGTCTGACATTTCCATTATTAGATTTATCGCTTTTTGCTATAGCACTTTTAGTAGGAACAAGTTTTGTAATTGTTGTACCCCCAGGTGTTGTTTTGGTTACAGTTTGAAAATCTTCTTTCGATATTTGATTATATAACGGTAAAGGTACTAGTTTTCTATTAGGTAAAACAATACCTTTTGATGCTTTGTAAGCTTCGTACATTTTTTTTGCTTTTTCATTATAAGCTGGATCCGTCTCTCTTCTTCTAGCCTCATGAACGCAATAAACAAGATCATAAAATAAAGATCCTGTTAAATGCGATCTCATTCTAGTGATTATTCCTTCTTTCTCCGTAAAAACTTCTGGGTGAGTTAACAATACTAAATTTAATTTATCCAAAACAGAAGTTGTCCTTGTCAAATCATTTTCGACTTTAGTTGACCATTCTAGCAACTGGTTTTTGTACAAACGATAAACAGTAACAATAGACTGTCTTGCTGAATCAATATACTTATTCAATAAATATGGTGTCAAATATAATTTGAAAAGTATTAAAGCTGCATAAGTTACGCTCTGTCTAACATAAATTGGCAATTCAATAACTTGATTTGTTTCTAATAGTTTTGAGAACAAAGTAACAATTCTGGTAGCTGACATATACGCTTCAGTAACGTAGCTAGTTTGGTCTTCTGTGGGAGTTTTGGGAAGAAATGCAAAACAGCATATAGTTAGTTTTACATATTCATAATATATTTGAACCGCTTCATTACAAGTGAATCCAATTCTTTCTTCTAATCTTTGAAGTTCTCTACTCATTATTGTTAGTGCACCGACTCTATCTCTCGGCTCCATCAAACCATCAGAGTTAACGATACTAGTTCCCAAAACATTATTTAATTTATTCTGAAAATGTGCCAAACATATCAACCTTCTAAATAACTTAGGAAATGCAAATATGTTTTTTGAGTCCATCTTATTGCAATCTTGATCAGATCCATCTTCCAAATCTTTACCAACTCGAGCATGTTCTACTAAGTAGTCTGTTTGTGAGGTTGGAGGTAAGCCTAAATTACTAGCCCAACAAATTTCTGAAAAATATATACCGAGCCAAGTTCTGGTTCTCCATTTTTCTGCATTAACCATAGATGTCTGTGATCTTGTAAATTCTGTATAAAACTCTCCTCTATGAAGTCCCAATTGCAGCGATAAAGATTTTGCCAGTCCTACAAATCTATATGAGCAATCATCTAAAATCTTTTGATTTGGTAATGGCCAAATGCACAAAATTAATAAAGCTTGAGAAATATGAGTGGATCTAGGAGTTCTCAACCAACAGGTTTCAATAGCTAATTGCTTGATCAAGGAAGCCAATTTCATATATAACTCAGGCTTTGGTTCTGACAAACTGGCTGTTAACATAACTGTCCAAAACAATAACTGGGATTGGTTACAAAGTTTTGTTGCAGATTCAGAATACATGATTGGAAAATAAGGTAAATATTTTTTTACAAACACATCATGTAAATAATTAGCTTTCTCCAAACTCAATCGAACATCGCCAAGAACAAACTCGTCTATACTCTCATGAGGCGATGGTAATGGCTGGACAGGATTCGTTGCCGATATAACATGTTTGATAGTATCTGATTTTGCATTTCCTTTATAATCTAACACAGCCTTTGAATCATTGATTGGTGTGTATCCTGATTTTGAAAGAGAAGTGTTACCTTTTTCATTCGAAGGACTTGTCAGACTGCTATGATTCATATTACTCAAAGAGTCCGGAGAGTGCGTATCATGTAGCAATGGTGGTTCTTTTACCAAATAAGTTTGTATTGCAATTTTTGAATCTTTTGATAGTTTTCTATCATTATCATTATAATCATTATGTTTGGTATTTCTACCATCGTTTTCATCATTACTTTCATTATCATTATATACATGAATGTTATTCTTCTTAACACTTTTAATTAAATCTGGATTTTTAATGTTTAAAGTTGAAAGGATTAGCTCATCATTTTTAATTAGATGTTCAATTTTTCCCATTAAAGAATTAACATCATTTCTTAAATTTTGTAGTTGTGAACCCTTTTTTGGTCTAAATTGAGGATCAATTTCACACTCTAAACCAACTCTTGAGCATCTATCACAAGGCTCAGGATATTTGAAAGTTGCATTGCATTTAATTTTGTGTTGCCTACAATGGGAACAAGAAGTAACTGGTCGATGACCCGTCGATGGCAACTCCAAAGGTGATTTATTTTGACAACCGTTTGGTGAGGATGTCAGTGAATTAGTCAACTTATTGTTCAAGTCATTAGAATTATTAGGTGGATTTATTTCCTTCTTGACTCTGACTGCTTTAGGTTTACTTTTTTTCACTTTGACTTTATTATTTTCATTTATCACCATTATTTTGGTTCTGCTGCAGTGTGTCTTGCCTGTCCTAATTTTTTTATGTTTGCTTTTAATTTTTTTTTTGCTTGAAATATACCTAATATACTAAACATCTACAAATACATATTTAATAACGTTACAAAAAGCTTTCTAACTAAATATTTATGGTTCCAATATTTCCCCATATTTTTTTTTCTTATCCAATTTAGTTTTTCGAAACTGACTGTAAGAGAAACCTATTTTGAAATTTCAGGACAATTTGAAAAAGGACAGGGCAACAATGCGGGACAACATAGTAAAACTGTCATAAAATATAGAAAAGACAACCAACAGATTCCAGCCATTTCAATTGAACAAAATCGTATATACTCAATGCAGTGCAATTTCCTTGGTCTTTTATTTGGAACATGAATAATCGACACACTATCGAATGGCAAGAAGAAGAATTCGACTCGACAAATACCTGGAATCATATGCGTACAATTGAAACATACAAAATTGATATCGTGGGTTCAACATTCCTAAGACACTTTAAGCGCACCTGTAAAAAAGACCTCAAATAACACGGATATAAAGTTTGTTACATGAGCCAAAACAAAAGAAGAACTGAAGTTAGTCGAGTGCTTATAAAAGTTAGAATTATATTCAGACATCTTGTCATTTGAGCCTGTGCTACATCATCATCAGCATCATTATCTCAATCACATAGGCCATTTTCAATCAATACGTGAAAATGTGTATAACCGGAACGTGTACAGACATGTTACCCGACTGCAACATGATTGATTCTACCAACAACCATAAGCTTTAAAATAAAAACACTTCCTATTTTGGTAGTTTTTGATATGGTAGCGACAGTGCACCGACACGTACGCAGCGATCATGAAAGAGACTCAACGCGAAGAAATGGAGAAACAGTAAGCATTTACACGGAAAGTGTTGCAGAACCGTGAAAAGAAGAGAACACTTCGGCGGCTGTTTTATATTTTCATGGATATTTTTTTTTTTCGTTTTTGTGGCAATTGAAGAACACCAAAAAATTCGATTTTCATTATTTAGAGGTGAAAAAACAAAACAAAAACTACAATTAAAGCTAAAACCAAAAGGTGTCCAACTGTTGTTGGATCAACGCGTGAGGTTGCTGACTTCATTTATAAGAGAATCGGATCAGATACCGTACTCTTTAAACTGTAAACTCTTGATTGTGTATCATTCATCTGGTAGATCCAGTATTCGTTCCTATCCCACAGCTTAAATACCATACTGCCTTTATAGTTAGAACAATTGGTAATTTCTATAACTTGGTCACTGTATGCCAACCTCCCTCATTCCGTATCCTATATAACAATGTCATCGGATATTCAAGAGACTGAAAACTCCGTGTCTAATGGAACCAAAACAGCAGATATTTCTCATTCTGAAAATACCAAAGAGTTCAATTCTGACGAGAATGATTTATACTTCAATAGCAACATGAAAATTAATCAAAACACTAGTAATGATAACATCAAAGTATATGTAAGGTGCAGATCGAGGTCTCAAAGGGAGATTGATGAAAAAAGCAGTGTTGTTATTTCGACGTTAGGTGCCGGAGGTACTAAAGTTATACTGTCACACAATCAAGGAAAAAAATCATATAGTTTGTCTTCAACTTCAAACAACGATTCAAAATCAAACTTAACAACAAGTTCTAGCGCCAATACAAACTCAACACACAGTAGCAATAATTCGAATGATAAAACCTATACTTTTGATCGAGTATTTGGGGTAGAATCTGACCAAGAAGTCTTATTCGAATCTGTTGCTAAAAATTATGTACACGAGATGTTACAAGGTTACAACTGTACAGTTTTTGCTTATGGTCAAACCGGTACAGGTAAAACTTATACAATGTCTGGTGATCTATCTATTTTAGGCGATTTAGATTCAAAGGATAAAATCTTATTGGGAGAGCATGCAGGAATAATTCCGAGAGTCTTAGTTTATTTATTCAAAGAGTTATCGAAAAATGATCTCAATGACGATTGGAATAAAGCCAGCAAAACTGATGGAAATGATGATACAAATTTAAAGAAAACTGAATACTCGGTCAAAATCTCTTTCTTAGAATTATATAATGAAAAATTACAAGACCTTTTATCTCTTTACGGTAATGAAAATGTATCCATAAATTCAACATCAAATCAAAGTTCAAGTACTACCTCGGCTCATAATAAATTAGGTTATACAAGTAAAACTTCAAACAGAATGTCATTATCAGATAACTTATCTTCGAATTTAACAAAAAGTGAACCTTTCAGAAATAAATCTAATTTTCGTACTAAATCTCTGACCTTAGACAATAACAAATCGAAGAATTCCAGTATAAATGATGTTGATCGAAAAAATGTCAGGATCATGACTAATCACAACACTTCAAACTCACACAATAATAGTAATAATAATTCATCAATCACTGTAAAAGGTATGGAAGAGATATACATTAAATCCGCACATGAAGGTTTACAATTATTAACAGAGGGTTCTTTGAAGAGAAAGGTTGCAGCAACAAAATTGAACGATTTATCATCAAGGTCACATACGATTTTTACTATTATCACCAATGTGACAAAAGTAGACCCAATTACTGGAAAGCAGTTCATCAAAACAGGTAAATTGAATTTAGTAGATTTAGCTGGTAGCGAAAATATTAATAGATCAGGCGCAGAAAATAAAAGAGCCCAAGAAGCTGGATTAATCAATAAGTCATTACTAACTTTAGGGAGAGTTATTAATGCATTAGTAGATCGTTCAAACCATATTCCTTACAGAGAATCAAAATTAACAAGATTGCTTCAAGACTCGCTTGGTGGTAAAACAAAGACTTGTATTATAGCTACTGTATCTCCCGCTAAAATATCATTGGAAGAAACCGTAAGCACTCTAGAATATGCAACAAGAGCCAAATCAATAAAAAATACCCCACAGATCAACCAGTCATTATCTAAGGAAACTTTTATACACGAATACGTAAATGAAATTGACAGATTACGGAATGAATTGAAAATCACAAGGTCCAAAGATGGAATCTATATAACCCAAGATCAGTTAGATTTATATGAAAGTAATTCCATTTTGATAACCGAACAAAAGGCAAAAATTGACAATATGGAAGATCAGATTAAACGTTTTAAGTCCAAGTATGTTGAAGAAACTGAACTCAATAAAAAACTAACTAATAAATTGAGACAATCCAATGAATCAAACTCAAGAAATTTGGAGAAACTGAAAACTATATTATCTTTATTCAAAAAATATCAGAGTAAATTTAAAGATTTTGATGTTAAGTTAAATGACATTCATAGATCCAATAATGAAATTTTTGAGAAATTACAAATTGATAAAGAAAACCTCAAAAATAATTCAGATAATAATATTGATTCAATTAAAAAAATCTTTCATGCCAAAGATGAATATCTAGGACTGTTGAAAAATTTAACAAAAAGACTATCTGCATATTCAGATAAGTTTGATTTTGTATTTTCTAGCACACTGCAAGAAATGGAAAACAATTCAATAGAGTTTGAGAGAAATTTAAAGAATAATCTGTCAGCTTTAGATTTATCTGAGATCATTGAAAAAATACGTGATGCTCAAAATATTATTCAAGCAAATTTAATAGAATTTAAAAATAGTTTTGGAGATTGGGATTGCAAACATAATGAGTTATATGAGTTACATGTAACTACATTGAATGAAATATCCACTGAGATGACAAACAAATGTTCTCAAATCAATGAATTAATCAAAAATACTTTTGATGATTATAAGCAGAAGTTTAATCATAAAATAAATGACAGTGACAACACTTTAGCCACTCATGTAAAAAATTTAGAGGAAATTATTACACATAAAGCAAAAGAGATTCAAAGTTTAAAAAATGAACTGATAAATGAACAGAATAATACATCAGATTTGAATGAAAGAATAAATATACTTGATCAGTTTTATAAGTCTAAAATCGTTGAGTCACGAAAAAAAATAACTTCTCATTTGATTGAGACCATAAAAAAAGCTGAAGATGAACATTATCAAATTGATCAACAAATATTGAATGTAACTTCACGTGAAATGACTATTTTGAAGACTAAAAATCAAGCTGCTTTGAACGATTCTGTCAATACTATCTCTACGAATTATATAGATAGTTTTGCTGAAATGGGTACAATTATAGAAGAGTTGCAACCGAAAGTGTCAGAAATGTTCAAAAATCTAGGTTTTTATAATGAAGCTTTTATAAGGGATCTCCCAATATCAAAAGAACTTGAAGATATGAAAAATCTTGTAAAGCCAAATTTAGACAAACCACCGTCAAGAATAATTTTAAGTTTACTACAGGATATAAAAGAATCGAGAAATAAAAAATTGAATAGTTTATCTGAATGTCTGAAAATAGAGATCGAGAAACTTTATGCAATTACAACAGGTAAAAATCAAAATTTTACTGAAAATATTCACATGGGACTTAACTCAGTTGATAAATTTATCAAATTCTTACTGACAGATTATAAAGACAACTCCCTTCAAATTTCAAAATCACAAAAAGGAATTATGACAGATAAGATAAAAGATATCGACCACATAATAGAATCCATTGAAACTCTCAAACGTGAAACTAAAATACATGAGCATACAGATCAATATAGTAAATTGCTTCCATCTTTCGTTAAAACCCTCCCCAAATTGGAAGAATTGTCAGATCTCGATATTTATAAAGACATCGAAGAAGAGTTTGGAGATAAAAAATCCAAGGGCATCATTTCTCCAGTTAGATTAAATAACTCTGGACCTCAAAAAGCAATGCCGTCAACGCCAGTGCCAATACCCGATCTTCCACTTCCTAAAGTTCTAGTACCTAAAAGCATAAATGCATCTGCCAGGAGATCAAAGTCATTGTTATCACCATTGAAAGATTTAACTTATAGCAGAGGTGCAACTGAAAGCTTTAAGCCTAATAATCTTAAGAGAAGATTTACATTTGATTCCTTGGAAAATACAGAAAATCCACCAGAACCTCCGAAGAAGGCTCACCTTGACAATTAAATGTTAATTTAGCATAGCATATTAAAATTTATATTTCAAAGTATATATAAAAAATTACAATAAAACTGCATATTATATTATTTCAGGTATAGAGGTTTTCAACATCTATGCATCCATAAACTTGTATTAATAAATAAAGTGACAATGGTCATCTCATTATCTTATCAAATCAGTCCTAACAGAAGAATAACCCAATTTTTCTGCTTTATAAAATAATAAATTTGCAAAATCTTTATCCTTCAATACCAAATCTTTATATCCAACAGAATATATTTTGCCCAATTCAAATGGTGCGTCACATATTATATTATCTGAACAATTCACTGCTCTTGTTAACCATGTTACTCCAGCAAGTTTCGTCAAATCATTTTTAGGTGATCCAAGTTTTTCATAAAAATAAGCCATACCTAATTTAAACATTGCTATATGATGACGTTGTTTAGCGGCAAACTCCAGATACTTTAGAGCTTTCCAAGATGACGCTTCCACACCAATTCCGTTCTCGTAACAGTAAGCTGTTCTGAATGAAGCTTCTACATGTCCTGATTGAGATGCATTTCTAAATAAAATAAATGCTTTTTTGTTTTCTATTGTACCAAATATTCCAGAAGAATAAGCATCTGCAAATAAATAACATGCCTCAGTCATGTTGTTAGCCACTAAATATCTAAAATTATCTTTGATTGTTTTGATGAGCTTTTTCCTAATCGAGCTCTTAATAGTATTAGCAGGAAGAGCATTTACCCAGCAAACTGCACTTAGCATTTTTTGAACACAAATAAATAATTTATTTGGTTCTACAGTTTTTTTGGCTAATTTCATCAACTTTTCAATATCTGTAGAACTGGGGATATCTGTAAAATAACTGGAAAAAGTCGAACCAACGGTTGATGAAACTGTTGTTTGTGGAGAAGAACTGGTATTAAGTAATATTTCAGAATCAATTGACTCCAATTGGGTTGATTCCGAGCTTATAAAGGTTTTGTCATAGCCCTCAGAGACAATGCTATCATCTCGAATTTTCTTTTTGTTGGCAGTCAAGTAATCTTCAAAAGAGTTGAAGTCTTTGATTTCACTTTTTTTATCATTTTTTCTCTCGTTCATGAACCCATCAAACAAAACATTCACGTCACAAATCTGAACAGGACAAGAGTAGATGGACGCAGTTTCTCCATCTGCCTTTTTGTCAATTTTGAGTTTTGATCTTTCAAGATTTTTTTCAAGTGACTGAGTTCGTGACAGTGCAGTGTACGTTCGATCATTTGAACACATCATTGATTTTTGGTTATTTTTCCAAAACGTATTGTGATACATCCATTTTCAAGACATGAAATATGGAAAGTATCTTTTTATAATAAAATATCTGCTTCTTAAATAAAATATCCAGATTAAATCTTAATGACTTACAGTACTTATCAGCAGATAGTAGTATTCATTTAGCTGTTCTACAACCTTTTCTCTGAAATTATAAGTTAAAACCATACTACCAAAATACGTTGACTCCTCAAATTGTATTTCAACTCAATAACAGTATCAAAGTTTTTTCATTTTATAATACATTGCTATTATGTGACATTTTTTCATTTTAACATTTCGTCCCTTGATAGTGTTATTTCCTTTTTTTTTTTTTCAACAAAAAGAATAAAGTAGCAAAATGTGTTAATAACATGAATTGAAGAGCACAAGAAATTAGAAGATTTTAACATGATTGTACAAATACTGATTTCAATTACTAAAAGTAATTTCATTCCTAAACCATTAATATAAAATTGGTTATTCTAAAAAATTAGTGACTATTTAAATGCTAAAATGTTATGATGTGTAATAAATATTAACTGAATATTTTCTTCCTTATGTTTTATTTTTAGATTTTATTGATTTTCAAGTAAGCTGAACTTATTCGTCTTCTTCTCTTGGGTCACCAATACCATCTTCATAAATTGCAAATACACACTCAGCTTCTGGCAAGCAAGGCGAATCTACGACTTTACACAATCTCTGACAACCTTTACCCTTCTTGAACCCTAATCTTGTGGTGGACGAATGTGCCATAATGTTACCACCGATGGGTTTTTTTGGATCAGGGTTAAACATCATACCACCATCAACTTGTGCAACGACTTGATTCGTAACTACTACTGCGACACCAAATTGATCAGCCAATCTTTGTAACGAACGCATGAACCTGGCTAAATGCATTTGTCTTGCACTTAATTCACCACGGCCGGAGAAATCGGTTCTGTATAATGCCATCACAGAATCTACAATAATCAAAGAAAACCTTGATTCACTCATCATTTGCGCAGCCGCATCCAATAATCTAATTTGATGATCTGCATTGTAAGCCCTAGCATAAGCGACATTATTTAAAGCATCGTCAGGGTCCAAACCAAATCTTTGTGCGATGGACACCAGTCTTACAGGTCTGAAGGTACCTTCAGTATCGATATATAAACACTTGCCTTCACCACCACCAATATCTAGAGGAAGTTGACAAGTAACAGCCAACGTGTGACATAACTGAGATTTCCCTGTTCTAAACTCACCAAAAAGTTCAGTAATAGAACCCGTTTCGACACCACCACCTAACATAGTATCTAAATTTTTGGAACCTGTTGTTAAACAAATCATCTCAGATCTCCTTACATGAAAATCTGCAGCGGTGACAAAACCCATGGGTACTAGTCTTGCTGCTTCATTTAACAGCTTATCCGCTTTTGTCTCTGAGATACCTTTAATCAGCAACAGATCTTTTCTCGGAGCATAAGCAACTGCTTCTGCAGTATGCAAACCGCTTTCTCTTAGCCTCTTCAAATCGGTGGACGTTATACCATTGACTTGTAATTTCTCTAGAGGGACAAAAGCAACTAGACCAATATCACCGCCATCCATCATTTCATCGTTTTCTTCATTCTCGACCTGATCAACATTCGGTTGCACCCCAACCATGGAGGTTTCTGCAACCTCAGAGTTTTCATTTGCCACTAGATTACTTACATCCATAGCATTAGCCTCTAGTTCTGTCATTGCTGATCTACGTTTATTTTTATTTTGGGTTGTGCTCTTTTTTTTTTATACACCAAAAGTCGTGATGTTTAAAGATCCGGTGTACTTTATATCGCAGATAAAGCACCAGTCCTGAGATAAAACAAATCAAGTTACTTAAATATTTTGAGGTTCCATCAAATCTGAACCAAAAACCACTCTCATTTATTGAGCCTGAGTTTCTAAAAATTTTCTTTTCTTAATTATGGCAAGGATCTATATTTACAGTTACGTTACGCGAAATTTTGAACGCATAATAAACAAAGCCAAAGCTTTAAGAACTCGTAAACAAGCCACTAGACGCGGTAAGCCATGAGATGAGATGAGATGAGATGAGATGAGATAGCACTGGTGGTTGCGGATAGCGAAAAGATTACTGGTGAATTGCTTTGATGAACGGTGTCCTACAACCTCTCGCTGCAAAGTACAACTCTCTATAGTTCAAGCACCATCGCTTTTCACTCACGAGGATACGTATGCTGCCTAACTACAACTCTCTAAAACGGTGGTCGCTGTCGGCATTGCTCTTGAGGAGCAGACGTCTTAACCTGTTTACCACCATTCGAAACTTGTTGTTCCACCCATCATAAGTCGTTAGTTAGACGGTTAAAAGCAGTGAAAGGCAGTGAAAGGCAGTGAATTACCCACTGAGTTTGGTGCGAAGAAGGTCGTGCCCCGTGACTGTTCCTGCTGATGAGTCCGATATTCTGTTCTTTCCACGCGCTTTTCTGAGTGTTTTTGATTTGGTTTCTTGGCTGCGAAATCTTCAAATAATCGCAATCTTCACATAACAACAAGGTCGACCAGTCGGTTCCTTTTGTAATGATTTGATTTGGTGTGGTTTGGTTTGGTGTTTTGATGTAGGTTAAAGTCAGAGGTAGTCGGAACTGTCATAGTTTACAGGCGTTGTCTTCGTTGCCGAGTGTTATAGCTAGATTGTTCTGTTCGAACTGGCATCACCAGTTCTTTAAGTGAGAGTGTGTAACTTGAATCGAAAAAATACAAACCTACACTTTTAGAAACGATAAACACATTGTACAGACGTCTGTTTAACCCGAGAGTTGACACTTTAGGTTTGCTATTGCATATATACCTGATATCGAACACCCACCGCTCCAACTATGTCTCAATTTGATAGGCATAGCAAGAGTATGGTAAACAAACAACGAAATACTTCAATAGTGTCAATACCCAACAGTTTGATGAGTTCCAAGAAACTAAATAGTAGAAATGACACGTTTTTCACAAAGTCAATCGATGAAGGTTCTGCAAGCGGAAAAACTGATTTAATCAACAATGATATCACTGATGGACAACCATCAAATAATTCTGATTATCGAACTGCAGTCCAAATCTATGAATGCTCTCTCAAAGATATAAATTATAAAGAATATGCTAATTTTTTAGGTAATCCAAAAAATCAAAGTGTTCTGAAATATTTTGTTTCTTTATTCAAACCATTCCCAGTCTCTTTGTTAAGTTTATTAGAGGCCTTATCCTCGAAAATTTATTTCATTGCAGAAGCTCAAAATATTGATAGAATCTTAGAAGAGTTATCCATTCAATATATCGAGTACTTTAAGTACTCATTCCCTAGTTCAGAAGTCATCAATTTATGGCACGATAACTTCAAAATTGTTCATATAGTTTTATTTTCATTATTATTGGTAAATTCAGATTTACACAATAATGAAAATGTTAAACATCATAAAAAGAACAAAGAATCACATTATTCAATAAATGTTTTTCTTGAAAATACAATCTATGCAATTAAAAAAGAATTTTATCCAAACACTTCGAATAAAGAAATTGATTCTTTAATTTTACCAAACCAAGACCATCTTATTTCTGAGCTGTCAACCTATTTTGAAATAAATAAAAACTCACCATTAAGTTTATTTTCTAATGATTCTATAAAGAAAAAAGGTAGGAACAAGAAATCAAACAAAAAAGTAGAAAGAGACTTTTCTGATATTAAAGAAGAGGATTTTCATTCAAGTTCGAACGCAACTTCAAATTCAAAAGGAGGTAGCAGATCAACAAGAAATTCTATATATTCCTTATCATACACTAGATCTCCAAGTATTCACAGCATCAACTCATCTTATTCAACAAGAACTACAAATACTACGACTTCACAGTCCAACAAAACTACAGATTTTGGTGCGATTAGCTCTAATGCCAATTGGAAATTTCATAATAATGTCCCATTAAGAAGTTTATTTTATCCTGAACCATTTGATTATGAATTTCTGAACGAAAATTTTACGTATTGGTTTATGGATGGTGTGGCACTTTTGGCAGAACATTCAAAATCTGAACGAAACTCTCGAAAACAGAATAATAGTAACGCACTGGATGACAATTCTTTAAGGAAAATGTCTTCAAATACGTCTTTAAATAGTATTTCGAGTTCTACAGGAAGAGAAAATAGAGATAGATCCAAATTTAAAGGTCCCCATAAATTACTGTTGAAATTTTTGAAAAAATCTAAAAAGCCAACAATATTTGATGAAGCCATTGCACCAACTGCTTTTTTAAGTGATAAATCTAATTGGAGGAGAACCAAAATTAGAATCAGTGAAGGAAGAATATATATCTTTAAGTTACATCCTATGCTTAAAATGTCAACTTCTAACTTACTGAAAATTGATGATATTGAAGAATTCAAAAAATTGAGTTCATCTTATGTTGTTCACAATTTATTCAATGCATTGGCAGAATTGGTTCAAGATAATGTTGTCATTGGCCAATCACCAAATTCTAGTATTATTGAGGAAATAAAAGGCAATTTTTTATTATCAATACCAAACCAAAATGACGGATGCAAACTGACCGCATTGGAATTTCAAACTGAAACTGTAGAAGAGGCTCAATTGTATACGGAGTCAATAAATTTTTGGGCTGCCAGATTAACACCGGTCCCATCAGCTCAATTCGAATTGGTTTCAAATGAAGAATACGGATGGAGCCAAGCTCTATTGTCACCCAACAGTCATAATTATAAGGTGAATAATATTTCTACATGGTCCCCATTGTTATCGTCTGACATATTGTATAATGAAGACGATTCTATTATTGATGAAATTTCGTTTGATGAAAGGATCAATCAACTTACTTATTTCACCACAGAGTTGGAACAATTGATCGATGAACATAATGAGAATAAACCTAAGATAATTAAAATTTGGAGTGAAACGCCTTATTTCGAAAGAGTGATGGACAATTGGAATAACAGATATCTGTACTTGAATAAACAATACGAAAAACAAAGTATTTACTTAAAGGCGCTAAATAAAGCCAAAGAAATATTGCCTAATTAATCTTAAAAGACAGGCTCCTAAAGGACTATAAACACGATGACCTTTATCATATATCGACTAATAAATAATCAGAACTATATAGTATATCTACGAACGCATTAATAATTAATAAATCAAGAATTTATAGGAACCGCTATCTTCTTCAAATTTATGCTTCTCTTCAATCGATTATGCTTGACTTGAACAAATTTTGAACAGAGAGAAGTAAGACGAATGGATGATCATGGTTATAATGGTATTCATCAAGTCTACTGAAGTCACCTTGGTTACAGGTATGGAAGGCATCGAGATATTAGTTATATAATAAATTTATCGCTTCGAACGTTACAATAATTTATTTCACCGCTTAAGCGATTTTATAACAGACAAAAACTAAAAAGTAAGGTGGCAAACCTTAGTTTATTTGAATGTTATAAGTTATAAAGATTGTCATTTAATATATAACTGTATTGATTGAATCATATGTAAAATAAATCGAATACAAAAATTTCTAGTGCGATTGGAGATCTATTTGTGACCAATATTGATCAGTGTTTAATTGAGGACTTATTTGAAGTACACAGTTTCGTCAGGTTTTTATAGAAGGGACCGAGATAAAATTTCAATTAAGGTTAAAGTATTAAAAATATTAACTTTCTATAAAGATAGTAATTAGTAGGTTTTACTAGAGAGTAAACACATTAGCCAATCACAATTTCAGTAAAAATTATCGTTTAAAACAATAAAATTGAACATGTCTGATCCAAGTAGTATTAACGGTGGTATTGTAGTTGCAATGGCAGGTAAGGATTGTGTAGCTATAGCTTGTGATTTGCGTCTAGGTAGTCAATCTCTGGGTGTTTCGAATAATTTTGAGAAAATTTTTAATTATGGACATGTATTTTTTGGTATTACAGGTTTAGCCACAGATGTTACAACATTGAATGAGGTTTTCCGTTATAAAACAAACTTATATAAGTTGAGAGAAGAGAGACCTATTGAACCAGAAACATTTACCCAATTAGTATCAAGCACTCTTTATGAAAAGAGATTTGGACCATATTTTGTGGGCCCAGTCGTAGCAGGTATTAATTCAAAGTCTGGTAAGCCCTTCATTGCCGGATTTGATTTGATTGGGTGTATCGATGAAGCTAAAGATTTCATTGTAAGTGGTACAGCATCAGATCAACTTTTCGGTATGTGTGAATCTTTATATGAGCCAAATCTGGAAGCTGAAGATCTATTTGAAACCATAAGTCAAGCTCTGCTTAATGCAGCTGATCGTGATGCTTTGTCAGGTTGGGGTGCTGTTGTTTATATAATCAAAAAAGATAAAGTCATAAAAAGACATTTAAGAACTAGACAGGATTGATATCACTTTATAAAGAACTATAAAGATTTGAAGAACATGTAAACGAAAAGAAATAATAAAAAAAACCAAAAATAAGAAACAAGCCTATATATTTATATATGTAACAAACCAATCAAAAACAGCACAAAATACTTCATAAACGTTATGGAACAATTTATAATGCAAGATATAGTAATTCGTATACCTATGTAACCTGAAGTATTAAGCAAATGCATCAAATATCAAAAAAAAAATAAAATTTATTACTTTAAAAAGCAAAAAGCAAGCCAAAAACAAAGAGAATACTTTTGTTAAGATCACACCTGTGCTATTTTCATAAGATCAAGTATAGTGTCTTTGGATCAGTTGGTTATACTTTTGCTTCTTCAATTGTCATTTTTATATCAATATATTGGTTTTTATTCATAGAAACGAAGCGCATATATTTGATATTGTCAAGAATGGAATTATTGAAATTAAATTATTATTATTAGCATTGAACTTGATTGAAATGCGTAGATTTGATAAGTTATATATATGCGAAAACTGTGTTATTTATAACGAACTAACTTCAATATGTGTAGGTGAAACTTACAAGCAAGAAATCTAATAAGATCTAGAACCGTTGTAGGGATCAAATGGCTTTTCAAAAACGTGAAATATCAGTGAATTCTGATGAATATAAAAAGAGAAGAAGATATCAAATGCTTCGATTTCTAGGAGCTACTACAGCTGCTTTATTATCTTTTCGATATTTCAGAAAACAATTATCAATGCGTATATGTATGTTATTATATCACCATAACTTTCAATAACTTTACCTCATCATTGTCTTATATCTTCAAAAAACTAACATCATTTTTACTTACAGATCATCCAAACATGTTTCAATTGAACAATAAACCTCCACTTGTGGCAGCTCAAAATGAAGCTGTTTCAGCATTTCTTGTGGCAAGTTGCATAACTGGTAGCTTATTTTCCATGGCAGCATTTGGTTCATTATGGATTTATGACATTTCTACTATAAAAGAGTTAAGGTATTCGTTGACTAACTCCATTAGTTCACATCTGAAAGAAGAAAAACTTGAAGGATATGATTCTCTAGATAAAGAAACACTAGAAGCTATTGATGAGTTAAGCAATGCTTTCAAGAGAAATAGTTAATCTCTCCTTATTTCACTGTAATTATAATAATACTTGTATATGAAATTAATAAATATTCTAATTGGCGTCAATCTATTTAAATTTCTATTTATTTGTGATTTGTGTTATTTATACTACACTAGTAACCAAATTTCTTTACCATCACTTTTCTCAACATAGAAAATACTTTCATCATAATAAACCGAAGCCTTTAAAAAACTGAGATATCAAATAAATTCAATGATCATTAATTTATAAAATGAAGACTGTTTTTGTTGGACATTAATGATATATTTATTGGACAGAGCTATTCAATTTACAGATTGTGTTTGATTTGATTGAAATATCAGATAGTATAACCACCTAAGAGATAATTTGTACTAATTCTAGGCTTCATTTTTTACCAGACAATATTTTTGAAAATTATTCAACAAAACTAGTAACAGTTGCATTGCATTTGTATTCATAAAGAAAACTGATGATATAGTCTTAATTATTTTTATGACCTATCATATACTCTAATTAAAATAGTCAAAACTGACAGTAAAGGTACCAAACACTAAAAATTATGATGTCTACAAATCTGGACATAAGTCCCAAATTGGATGTCCCAAGATCTAGGTCTGATACAGTGAACACTCAAGAAAGCAATACAACTTCTTTGCTTAGTACAGATAGTAATCAAAAGAAAAAAAACAAAAAGAATCTTATATTGTCAACATCGTTTGTCTCATCCAAAAGGAACGAGCTGGAATCCAGCTCTCCAGCAAGCCCATTATACAGTAAATACAACAAAACAAATGTTAACAAAACTTTATTCGTTTTGAAGAATGATATAATTCAATTTCAAAATGAACTCATAGAGGTTAAAAGAAAGAAGAAAGATGCAGAAAGACTTCGAAAAACTACGTCTTCAAATATATATTCAGGTACGTATTCAACAAATCATTTAGAAAAACATTCAATTAGGATAAAAACAAACACTCAAATCAGAGAGTTTGACAATTTGATAAAAAGATTGGAGAAGCAGATTATGGAAACAAAGTTACAATATGAAAATGTGTCAAAAATGAATGGAATAGGATATTCAATGAATAACAACTCCATTGATCATTTAGATACATCCTATAGTGAAGATGATCCCGAAGGCGATATCAGTTACTTATCAAATAAATTAACATCAGAGATTAGTCTTAGTGACACGTTCAACAAACATTTATCGGCTGATAATTCATCTGTACAGTCATTCCAGACAGAAACTGATGTCGATTATTATAACAATAGCAACAATACATCACTGCTGCCTTACCAGCCACTAGTGGATAAGGTGACTGTAAATAAAGAAACCGCCATTTGGTTGATTAGTGATAATTTGCAAGCATTACGAAATATACAATTACCTGTGAAAGATTTGACAAAAAGGGCTAATGATTTCATTACATTGATAGTCATGCATCCAGAGATTAGAAACGAATTAGTTCTAACAGCTTTTATGCCAGCTTTACAAAATTTGCTTTTGCATGAAGACAAATTGGTTGTTGCTTCAGGTTTCAAAATTTGTAGATATTTAATCAACGGGACTGAATTTGTGGATGAGTTACTTGCACTAAGAGTTTCTGAATTTATGGTTATTTCACTCGGGAAAGATAATTCTCATCAAGTAGAAAGAGAACAGGCTATAAAATTAGCTAGAAAAATAAATGAATTTAAAAAATTGCCAAAGTCCGTTATGCAAGCTATCATTAGTTCAATTGAAAGAACAGATGATAATTTAAGACATATATCTCTAGAAACATTATTAGAGACCTGTTTTATTGATGCTGAACTTGTAAACGAATGCTCAGGTATGAGGGTTCTAGAATGTCTTTTGCATGATTACAACTCAATTGACATTGTTACAATTGTACTTGATACTATTCTACATCTAATGGCGACTTTCAAAACGAGGAAAAACTTTATCAAGGACTTTGATATTACTGTTCTAAATGTCGAATTTTCAGACGTTAATAGTAAATCAACTGCCAACATAGATCGTCTACAAAATTTTGCCTTGCTAATTTCTAGAGCATTGAAAAATCCCGATGGGTGTAGACTATATTGTAAGGACAATTTCAAACCATTGAAGGAATTGATATCATTTTTACAAGTACCTTCATGTGCATCATACCTATTTGATATCTTTTTAGACGTTCTAAGAATAAAGCCGTTGAATTTTAAAACGAAATCAAAATATAACAAAATTTCAAATTTTGCAAATCATTATGTTTACAAAGAATGTATGCCTATAAACCAACAAGTTGCTTTACTAATAATAATATTTTACCATTGTGGCTTAGTTGAAAAAATAACTAGTCTCATTCAAGAATTTGAAAATGATGAATCTAAATTGGGATTACTTAATAAAGCACGTTACTTCTTATCAGAGTACTTAAATTTGTCCATGAATCTTATAGAAGTTGATCCCAAGATCATTAATAGGTACCTCCCAACTGGTGGAAAGGATGCTTTGGTTGAAACTTTTCATTTTGAAAAAATGTCATATAATCTGAATAAAAAAAGAAATACGATAGGTTTGGAAGAGATAGATTACAATAAAAACGTAAAGAATTTATCATTAGCTTTGAAAGCCAATGATTTGATAAACAAAGTCGATGATTTGAAATTTCGAAGAATGGTTTTTGACTCAAAAGTTTTACAAATTAAAGATTTCTCTTTATGGAATTGGAATATCATCCAAGAATTACTTGAAGGCCCACTTACCAACTCCAAACAGTTAGAAGAATTAGGAAAAACTAAATTTATTAGAAAACTCTTAGTTTTTTACAGACCTCTAAGGCAAAGATTTTCTAATGTATCTAAAAAATCAAAATTAGCTGCTAAATACATTCAAGTTGGGTGTCAGTTCTTCAAAACCATGATGTCAACCTCCGAAGGAATGAAAATATTAATGGATGACACAAAAATTATTCCACAACTAACATCATTATTATTTCGTGCAATGGAAGGCAAAACAGACGGAAATATATTCAATGAGAGTTCACTGAAAACAAAAATAGTTTCTGGATACTTCAAAATGATTGGTACTTTGACATCAAGTACGAATGGCATCAGACTACTTAATAAATGGAATTTTTTTACTATTATCTACAAAATGTTTCAATCGTCCTCTAACATATCAATCAAGTTTTTAATGCTCACATTACCCGAAATTAATATCATGTATTCAAGTCACTGTAGAGCAATATTAGGTAAAGCTTTAGTCACTAGTGATGAACATGTTCGAATAGTTTCTACAAATATTATGGGAAATAAATTGAGAGAGTTAACAGATATTAGACTTTCAAATAATGATACAAATGAAAATTCTATCTCGAGAAATATGAAATCGGAAGAATCTTTGATTCATAAGTTTATATTGGAAAAATTAACAAGACAATTATATGATCTGAATTCTGAAGTTGTTGCAATTGCGGATGAAGCATTGTATGGTTATGTTGTGAAAACTGAAAACTCATCTCAAGAATTAGCCTCTTGGTTAAGGACAATACTAAATCAAATGGTTTTTATTAGTTCTCCAATACTTTTTGAATTAATGAGTAATTCATATGGCTTTCAAATTTTGAATGAAATTAATTACATTGAAGAAGAAAGGTTATCTTGGTTATCTCATAAAGATAAAGATTATGTAAATATTGTAGAAGAATTTTTATCCAATTATGAAACTTTGTCAGATTTCGATGATTTGGATAATGAAACAAACTTATCCCCAGAAAAACTTGACTCAAATATCAAGAAAAGGCTTCCCTTACATTTCTATGGAGCATTAGCAAAAACAGATGATGGAATAAATTTGATTTCAACATGTAAAGATATGATGATTTTTGTTGAAGTTATCAAGAGCTATATTGAAGATTTGAAAGCAGGAACTGCATCTGAAGAGAGCAGCGATATTTTAGAGTTAAAAGCTAAAATGTGGAGTTGTGGTTTTATTGGATCAACTCCTTTAGGTATTGGCCTAATCGACAACTTTTCTTTGACAGAAGATTTCATCATATTAGCAAATGATTCAACTGTTACAAGTTTAAGAACCACTGCATTTTTTGTTTTAGGTTTGATATCAAAGACGAAAGAGGGATGTGAAATTTTAGACGAATTAGGTTGGACTTGTTGTCTAAATGTCTTTTATGAGCCTGTGGGCATTGCTCTTCCCAAAGCTATTGATAGATTTTTATCCTATAAGGAGGCAGAATGGAAACTAGATAAAGAATACAACGATGGAATGATTGCTTTTGATTTTAATTCTGGTGAACTAATTGATGGAAATAAAATCGATGAAATTAAGTTAGATTTAGGCAAGATTTTATCTGACATTGATAATATGGAAAATGTAAGAATTGAACCAAATAACAATTACTACTATTACAATAGTAGCGACCACAGCAAAGAAACCGATGTTTCAAAAAAAGTTACAAACCTAATACCATCTTCGAGTAAGTTTACTGACAGGTTAAATTTAATTGATAATGAAACTTTAACTGTAGACGGCGAGCTTGGGCAATTAATAGATGAAGTTGTAAACAACGTTTGTGAATTAAGTAACCATATAATTGCCAATAATGCAATTAAAAAATTAACCGCAATGAAACAAAAATATTCTAACATTAAATTATTTGAAAATGAGATATTATTCCTGAAAGTATTTAAGATAATGACAGATTATAGATTTAAACCCAACGTTAGAAAATATTTATTGGGATTATTTATTAATAAGAAATCAATGAAAAACGTATTAAAATATGATCGCCAATTTATTAAAAGACTCAGGACGAATTCATTAACTACTTAAACTTCATATTTGAATTAGAAGGAAATACTTTCATAATTGGATATTCATTAATAATATTACATACAACACTTATTTAATGTATAATAAATAGCGGCTGATTTGATGACTTTGAGTTTTGATTCAATATCTTTGAGTAAATCGATAAAACTTATCGAATTAACAGTCCTTAATTATTCTTTATAATTTATCATTTTCTAACATCATTATATAGTAATGGTGTTTGCCTGTACATATCATAAGAATTTTGGATTTCCTCAGGTAATTCAAAATTTTTTGTATCATTATCAATTTCGTTTAATAAAGTGTCAATTTGTTTATTATACCAAAGTAAACTTGGCAATTTTTTGATCGAATTTTCATTCATTTTTCTTTTCAGTATTTTATTAGTGATGAGTTTATTCCTATTGATAAAACCATTTTTATCTTTGATTTCATTCAAGTAATCCAATTGATTCAATTTATTTATGTCATTTAAATTATTTTCTGTAGTTGAAGATTGGTTTTGGTTTTGGTTTTGGTTTTGGTTTTGATTTTGATTTGGAACCTTTTTTGATTTCCTATTTCTGTTGGTTGCTTTGTTCAGACCAGGTATATCATCACCATTTAATTTTTCCAAATTGTTGTTATCAAATAAAGAATTATTATTCAAATAATAAAAAAGCGATTGACATTTTCTGAGCAACGTTGTGTATTCTTTCTTCAAAGTGATATCCTGTCTTAGCAGTTCTTCATGTCTTGAGACAAGTTTCTTGAATTGTTTTTCAGTTTGCATTTAGCTGTGTTTTATTTTTCAGTTTGATGCTCACAGTCGACAAAGAGAATATGAGTAATGTAGATATTGAACAAGGAAGAATTCGCGAATCGATTCTGAAGAGTCTTCCAACTTTGTTGTCACCTTAGAGTCAAAAATATCCTCGTTATAAGTTTTGCGTGACCTTCTACAATGTGTGTTGAGCCAAACCATAGACGTTCTCCAGTGTGAAGAATAAATGAAATTCTAATGCTTTAATAGTTTAACTTTTCACAAGATACCAAAGAAAACAGTATCGTAACTCACGAAAACCGCAGCCCTAAACCGCAGCCCTAAACCTCAGCCCTGAGACAATGGCCCTAACTGTTACCCTGCACCAAAATCCGAACCTGTGGCTTCTGTTTATCCTTCCCGCAAGCCACACTTTTTCATCTCTTCTTAACAAAAACAAAAACACAAAAACAAAAAATAAGGGGTGACATGATTAACCCGAAACATGGAAAGGGGCTGCTCCTCACACACACACACCTGTTTCCTACATAGTCATTTCGCATGTTGTTGATCGAACACAACACTAAATTAGCTCAAATTGAACACTTCCCGGACAGAACGTCTTTCCCGGTGGTGTGGTACAAGAAGAAACATCCAAGGGCCTTTACAGGGTTCTTGACTCACACTAACGGCAAACGAGCTTAGAACGAGCTCGAAAAATAACTCGTGATATTGTGGAACTGGTCATCCAACACATCTGTATAAGAGATGCGCGATACGGCGAGATGCTGCGACAGAACAAGATACAACACAACAGAACATGCTTTTCTGTATCGCCCTGGTTGATCGAGGTCTCTGTCCAATGAACCATAAATGTCCACAGTTGTGAGAGCGTGAAAGTGTGAAATGCAGTGCTTGCGTCCGTGCCATCTCTGTCAGGATCGCTGGTTTGTAGGATCCTCAGCTCAAGTGCGTCGTTTAAGATCTCACACACTGTACATGCTCACAGCTGAAGGTGAAGTTTGGTCTGCTCGAAAAAGAAGTCAACTTTTTTTTTGCCATATATAAGCAGCCATGATTTGATGATCAATTGTATCTCTGGTTTCGTTACCATCTTACATATCTCTAATTATTATTAGCTGTTGGCGCTGTAGAAGACCAAGATAAAAAAAATACAACAAAATACGGTTATAGTTTTGTAGTTTATATATATATTTTTTTTATTTCAAATTTTATTATCGAACAAATATGGTTAAGTCTGCTGTTTTGGGTTTCCCAAGAATTGGTCCTAATAGGGAATTGAAAAAAGTCACAGAATCCTATTGGAAAGGCAATTCAACTCACGAAGATTTGATTTCTACTAGTAAGGAGATCAAAAAATCAAATTGGTTATTGCAAAAAAACAACGGGATCGATATCATACCTTCTAATGACTTTTCGTTTTATGATCAAGTTTTGGATTTGTCTTATTTGTTCAACGTCATTCCAAAGAAATACAACGAATATGATCTATCTCCAATTGATAAAGTTTTTGCAATGGGTAGAGGTTTACAACAAAATGATGACCAAGGTAATAAAGTCGTCGATGTCACTGCTTTAGAAATGGTCAAATGGTTTGATTCAAATTATCATTACGTTAGACCAACTTTTTCAAAAGATACTCAATTCAAATTGAACGGTTCAAAACCAATTGACGATTTTTTGGAAGCAAAAGAAATTGGTATACAAACAAGACCAGTTTTATTGGGTCCTGTATCTTTCTTGTTTTTAGGTAAAGCTGATAAAGATTCTTTGGATTTAGATGTTTTATCCTTGTTGCCAAAACTTTTACCTCTTTACAAAGAAGTCTTTAATCAATTGTTCAAAGATGGTGCTACCGAAATTCAAATTGATGAACCAATTTTGGTATTGGATCTAACTGATAAAGAAAGAAATGCTATTGTGGAAGCTTACAATTATTTCCATGAAAACTCTGAAATTAAAATTACTTTAACTACTTATTTCGGTACTGTTGTTCCAAATTTATCTGCTTTGAAGAATTTACCTGTATCTGGATTCCATTTTGATTTTGTTAGAGCTCCAGAACAATTAGATGATGTTTTATCAATTATCAATGAAAATCAAACTTTATCTGTTGGTGTTGTCGATGGTAGAAATATTTGGAAAAATGATTTATCAAAATCTGCTAAAATTGTCGAAAAAGCTGTCGCCAAATTAGGCTCCGATAGAGTCATTGTTGCTACATCATCATCTCTATTACATACACCTGTTGATTTAGCTAACGAAACTAAACTAACAGCTGAGGTTAAAGATTTTTTCTCTTTTGCTACTCAAAAAGTTAATGAAGTTTCTTTAATTTCTTCCAAACTGAATGGTAAAGATGTCACAAAAGAATTTAACGAAAACTCCGCTTCCATCAGCGCAAGACAAAACTCTTCAATCACTAATAATAGTAAGGTTCAAGAAAGAGTTAAATCTATTGACACTAAACTAGCTCAAAGACAATCTCCATTTGTTGAAAGAGAAAAAATTCAAAAAGATATTTTTAAGTTACCATTGTTTCCAACCACAACAATTGGTTCATTCCCACAAACCAAAGACATCAGAATTAACAGAAATAAATTTGTCAAAGGTACTTTATCAGCTGAAGACTATGAAAAATTCATTCAATCTGAAATTGAAAAAGTTATTAGATTTCAAGAAGAAATCGATTTGGATGTTTTAGTTCATGGTGAACCAGAAAGAAATGATATGGTTCAGTACTTTGGTGAACAATTAGATGGTTATGCTTTTACAACCAATGGTTGGGTTCAATCTTACGGTTCCAGGTATGTTAGACCACCAATTATTGTTGGTGATCTTTCTAGACCAAAGGCTATGTCTGTGAAAGAATCTGTTTATGCTCAATCCATTACTAAAAAACATGTTAAAGGTATGTTAACTGGACCAATTACTTGTTTAAGATGGTCTTTCCCAAGAGATGATATTGATCAAAAAACTCAAGCTTTACAATTAGGTTTAGCCCTAAGAGATGAAGTCTTGGATTTAGAAGCTGCTGGTATTAAGATTATCCAAGTCGATGAACCTGCTTTAAGAGAAGGTTTACCATTAAGAGCTGGTTCAGAAAGATCTGCTTATATGGATTGGGCTGCGTTAGCTTTTAGAGTCGCAACTGCTGGTGTTGAAAACAAAACTCAAATTCATTCTCATTTTTGTTACTCAGATTTGGACCCAAATCATATCAAAGCTTTGGATGCAGATGTTGTTTCAATTGAATTCTCCAAGAAAGACGATCCAAATTATATTGCCGAATTCAAAAACTATCCAAACCACATAGGTTTAGGTCTATATGATATTCATTCACCAAGAGTTGCCTCTAAAGAAGAATTCATTACCAAAGTTGAAAATATTCTACAAACATATCCAGCCAATAGATTTTGGGTTAATCCAGATTGTGGTTTGAAGACTAGAGATTGGTATGAAACCAAATTATCTTTGGCTAATATGGTCGAATCAGCTAAGTATTTCCGTACCAAATATGCCGACAAGGCATAAACTTCGAAAAGAGAAATATCTTTATGAATGTGAAATTAGCACACTCGTAATATTATTTTTTATTCCATGTTTATTATATTTTTTTATCAAGATTAGTTTGTGTCTTTTTTTATTTTGAGACACATTTCTAACGAAAACAACTTGCATATGAAGTTATTGAATTGCTTCAATTGTAAATAAAGATTCAACATCGGTTATAATAAATTGCCAAAATTTGATTATAAAATGAAAACCCACAAGTTTATTAATAACTCTATTGAATAATAAATTTGAAATAACTTTTGCATTATTCATCATGATTCATTTTGATCATCTAATCAGCAACCGTTTCTGATTAGATGAATGAGTCGTTGAATTAATAAAACAAAATTTTTTAACTCATTTGATAGATATCAATATTACTCAAATAAAAATATTTAATTTAATTCCAACGCATTCAACATTCGTTAAACTCTCAATTCTTTATAACGATAATTTTTTTCATTTTCTTATCTTTTCTGTATATCACTGACTTTTATCAGAACTTCTATTTGCACAAAACAATTTCATGGGTCTCAATCTTGAACATTCCATGATGATGATTGATCTTTGTTAAAAACTTACAGACCTTGTGGTATTATTGTCCTTAATTTGCTAGGTTACTTACGAGAATTGTAGTTTTTTCACATAATGAGATGAGAATTGTTTTATGTTGTGCGATCTTAAAAAAATCGAAAGATTACTTTCAAGGAAAATAAGGAATTTTCTTATCTTGAAGCAAGAAGAAAAGATATTTCGATAATAAAGTCATTGAAAGTAATATAAAGGGCTATACTAATTATTTGATAAGTAAGATATATAGAGATACAGTATCTATTAAAATATTCTCAATTAATTCAATTCAATCTCAATAGAAGAAGATTGCTTAACTAACTAAATATATATAATGTCAGCTGAAAATATTGAGCAGTTCATTGCGTTAACTAGCGCCTCCAGATCAGCTGCTTCTGAATACTTGGAATCAAACAATGATGATGTTGCAGATGCCATAAATGCATACTATGCTGACCAGGCCGAAAGAAAAGAGAGCAGTTTGCAACCAAGACAACATAGTAGCGATTTTAAAACTTCAAAGAAACCTTCATCTAGTGGCAATAATAAATTCATGAGTTTTTCTCAAATGATGAAAGACTCTGATCAGGATGATAGTGATGAAAATAGACATACATTTGCTGGCGGTGAAAAATCGGGTTTAGAGGTCACAGATCCAAATGATTCGAACTCACTGATCAATGATCTATTAGAAAAAGCAAAGAGAGGTGGCCAAGAACCTCGTGATGATGATCCTGCTTCTGAAAAGAAGAATTTTTTTACTGGTAAAGGTTATAGACTGGGTGCATCTGTAAATGGCGAATCACAAGTAGTCGCAGACAATACTTCATCTGAAAGACCACCTTCAAGAGTCAGTAGAGATATAACTTTTTGGAAAGAAGGTTTCCAAGTTGGTGATGGTGAATTGTTTCGCTATGATGATCCTGCGAACAGTTTTTATTTGAACGAACTAAATCAAGGAAGAGCTCCTCTAAAATTATTGAATGTAGAATTTGGTCAAGAAGTTGATGTTAATGTCCACAAAAAGTTGGATGAATCATTCAAACCACCAAAGAGAAAACTTGAAGGTTTCAAAGGTAAAGGTCAAAGATTAGGCTCACCAATACCAGGAGATACTCCAGAGATACAAGAAGCCCCACCAGCTAGTAACAATATAGAAGAAAACACAACCGAATTACCAGAAAAAACAGAAAATGAAGGAAAAAAAGGAGATTCTTTAGTGCAGATCAGATACGCCACTGGTAAAAGAGAAATATATCATTGTTATGCAACAGATTCTGTTCAAAGTGTATACGATCATGTAAAAGCTAACACAGTTGACCCAAGACCTTTTGCTTTGAATACCTCATTTCCAGTCACTCCAATCGAAAATTATAATGCTACTCTAAAAGAAGCTAATTTGATTAACTCGGTCGTTGTCCAAAGATGGATTTAGAACAATATGACTAAATAAATAAATTATTGTTAAAGGATAATCACATGATAAATTTCTCAGAAATAGAACTAATGAAATATCATCAATTTTTTTTTTCATTGTATTTTATACATAAATATATAAAGAACTATTTATCAAATTTAGATTGAGCCTACTTTTTCTGCCCAAATTTCTTCAGCTTGAACAATTGTATTATGATTGGCCATCATTTTGTTCATAGTTTCAATATACTCGTCGTATTCATCAGAATCAAATACAATACCACCACCAGCTTGAAGGTATGCAACGTTATTTTTATAGACCATTGTTCTCAATGCAATACATGTATCCATAGTCTTGCCATCGTAAGACCAATTTCCTACTGCACCAGCATAAATACCTCTTCTTTCACCTTCCAATTCAGCGACTAATTCCATAGCTTTTACTTTTGGAGCACCACTTACAGTACCGGCTGGAAAGATAGACCTAAACGCATCAAATCTAGTTTTATCAGGTCTCAATGTACCGCTAACTTGTGAAACTAAGTGTTGGACATGAGAAAACTTTTGAACAGTTAATAATTTATCGACGTTTGTAGTTTTTGGATCACATATACGATTGATATCATTTCTGGCCAAATCGACCAACATAATATGTTCTGCACGATCTTTCAATGAACCACGTAATTGTTCAGCCAATAAGTCATCTTCTTCGGTTGTTTTACCTCTCTTAACAGTACCTGCGATTGGATGTGTGATTACTTTGTTTTTGTTATCACTCTTACACAACAATTCTGGAGATGCACCAATGATTTGAAAGTCTAGACAGTCAATATAAAATAGGTAAGGAGATGGATTAACTGTTCTCAAATGTCTGTAAATATTAAAAGGATGCAAGGAAGTTGGTCTAGCGACACGCTGTGAGGGAACTGCTTGAATAATGTCTCCCTTTTTTATATGTTTTTTCAATGTTGTTACACAATTTTCATAACCTTCTTGACCAATGTTTGATTGGAAATCTTGATTCAACTTAATTGGACCTTGCTTTGGGTATGGAATCGGAGTAGAATTATCCATAAGGACACTTACGATATTTTCAATGATCTTAGAAGATTGAACATAACCTTCTTCCAAGGAAGTCTGAGAAATGTTAATATTATGAATGATTTGAAATCTTTGAAAAACATGATCAAACGCAATGATAGTATCACAAAGCATTAGATAAGCCTCTGGCACTTTTAACACGTCTTTTAATGGTCTTGCTGTCTTTGGCTCAAAGTAACGAACACAATCATAAGATATGTAACCAACAGAACCACCACTTAAAGGAGGTAAACCTGGAATATTTTCAGCTAAAACATGGTTTGACATTTCTTTTTCCAAAATATTTAAAGGGTCAACTTCAATGTTTTCGGTGGGCCCAGTCTTGATGATTTTACGAGGTGCAATACCAATAAAAGAATATCTATCCAATTCAGTGGAAGTCTTAGCACTTTCCAACAAGAAAGACTCTTTTCTATTCAAATCATTCAATTTTGCCAGTTTCAGATAGGCAACATGAGGGGTTAGATCCATTGATGGCATAAACGCATAGACTGGGTACATGTTAGCATTATTTCCTGCATTGACATTTTCTTGTTCTAATAACTTTAGAGATTCCAAGTCAGGTTGGACATTAACAGGCGACTTATGTGAACTCATCGTAACGAAAACTTTTTGTGATTAGCTATTTCTTCCGCTTTTTTGAATGACCTTTATTTTTGTACAAGCACCTATGTCGTCCAATTACCTACATATAAAGCAATTAAAATACATCTGAGCTGTAAAAGTATTTCATCAGATGAGTAGTTGTTAACCAATTAAAAACATAACAGTCCAGTATATATCAGATTGTGGAGTGCCCTTTGTGACTAATACTAAAACTGAAATTTTTCAGAAAGTTTCAACAAATTTCAGAAATTTCAGTTTTTTTTCACGCAAAAACAAACCGCCGCCTGTGTAACTTGTGGAGGTGTTCGAGGCCCAATATCGGAGAATGTGAGCAGTGCAATGAAGAATTATTGAAATTTCCAGCTCATCTCATCGCATTTTTCAGTTAACTGTGATGCATTAATCAAAGGTTAGTGCTGCTGTGGTTGCTTTTAAGGTAACAACAAAAGTTAATCAAAATTCTGACTTGACAAGGATACTTTATCTTCGTTGTAATTTGATTTTTTTATATATAAGGTTGCTTTTATTGATTATTTTTGGTGAAAAAAATTGGGAATGCTATTCTTTTCTTGTTAGTGTGATAAGTTATTATTACTCTAAGTGTTGTTTGTTTCTTTTTAATGGTTTTTAATTGAACAATATTCTCGATTTGAACATTTGGTCGAGGTAGTAGCTCCAATTTTGTTCTGGTCTATAATATAGAGACAACGGTTTTTATTTTATTTTTGCTTTTATTTTTGAGTTCTATTTTGCTTTTGTGATTGGTTTGAAGCAGTATTTCAAGTCTGTAAAATGGGCCAGATATTATCAAATCCTTTTATTGATAAAACTTTTGAATCTGCAGGCGATGAGTTCACTGCGTTTGGATTCTGTGCAATGCAAGGGTGGCGTGTATCCATGGAAGATGCTCATGCCTTCAGTTTGAATGTCAATGATACTACTGAGTGCAGCAAACAAGCTAGCAAAAAAAATAAAGGGCCGCTTGACCATGTTGCATTTTATTCGATTTATGATGGTCATGGAGGCTCAAAAGTAGCTGAATTTTGTGGTAGGCATTCGATTGATATTTTGAGAAATTTGAACAATTTTAAAAGTGGTGATTATTTGAAAACTATGTATGATTTTGCAATTGAAATGGACGAGCAGCTGATAGAATCGGATATTGATTTTAAAAATGACCATTCTGGTAGCACATTTACTGGAGTGTTGATTTCAAAATTAGAGAATTTAATAATATGTGCTAACGCTGGAGATTCACGAACCGGTATGGCGATCAATGGATGTGCCAAAGCGCTATCTTTTGACCACAAACCAAATTTGGTTAGCGAGTCTTCAAGGATCATGAATTCAGAAAACTATGTTGAAATGGGTAGAGTGAATGGAAATTTGGCTTTATCGAGATCAATAGGTGACTTCGAATTTAAAACCAAAAACCACTTATCGATGTATGAACAAGCTGTCATTAGTATCCCCGAACTTATCAAACATACTATAAATTACGAGAAAGATGATTTTTTGGTTTTGGCATGCGATGGTATATGGGATTGCTTATCGTTACAGCAGTGCATTGATTTGATCTATTTTGGAATTTATCAAGGTGATTTATCTTTGAACGATATTGCTGCTAAAATTATCGATGTTTGTTGTGCACCGAATTCTGAAGGTTCTGGGATTGGTTGTGATAACATGAGCATTGTGATAATTGCACTTCTTAAACATGGCGAAACGGAGAAAGAATGGTTTATTAGAATGAGAAGTAAAAAATCCTTCTCACATGCTGGTCATGAGTTAATTTCTTTTGAGGACAGGCGCCGAAGAGTTTTTAGCTACTTCAAATTTGATGAATCTAATAATAAAACGGTATTTGAAATCACTTCAGCACATAATTTACCTGATAAATCGCCTACAAAATTTAGTACAATTTCTTCCTCTTTGAATAGAAATGCTAGTCCAGAAAATGAAAATTTTCTAAATGGTAGCTATTTAGAAACAACGACATCCACTGACTCACAAAATAAGAATGGTAAGAAATATGTCAAGTCGAACTCTGAAGCAAACCAATCCGCACCATATACATTAGACGATATTTTAAGTTCCAGTGGAATCCAAATCATTAAAGGAAATGGACAAGATGGAAATCCGACAGCTTATATAAACGGAACAAACTTACCACTGATTCTTGAAACCTTAGGCAATGCCTCATCAAACGAATCATCTTATTTACTAGATGAAATACAGGGAAACGAAAATATATATAGAACAGATGAATTCAATTATGATGATGATCAAAATTTGTCCACTCCAGAAGTTAGAAATGAACCAGATTGTTCTTTCAAATAGCTTTAATTTCTATATATACATATATATATATATTCAAAAATTCATGTTTGAATACCAAACTTGAATACAAAGAAACAAAATAAAACCAATATGAATTGTTTGAAAAGTAGTATAGTATTTTTTTACACAAGAACATATTCTTGTCCACTATATGCTAATATTACAATGTGAAGCAACACATATATTCTCCAATTAAATTATTATGCAGAAACAGAAATAATATGTCACAACTTCGTTCTTACTGTTAATATTTTCACTTAATCAAACGAGCACTTCTTTTTCTTCTCAAAACTATGGTAGTTTGCTCATCATTAGTAGGTATAATTTCTTGTAATCGTCTGGATTTTCTGCGCAAAGGCAAGTTCGAGGAATTTAATGTTGCTTTTCGAAATCTACGTCGTCTTGTTTTCAAGTCTAATAACACATCACTGTCGCTTAATAGTTCCATTTCTTCCTCGTCATCTACATCTTCGTCATTATTCGGATCTTCTTCTATGTACTCATCCTCGTCATCATCTTCATTAGTTGTATCAATTTCATCTTCCAAAACTAGATCTTCATTTTCTAAAAGTTCTTCATTATTTGAAATATCTTGGGCAGCAGGAGAAGTTGTTGAAATAACATCTACAGATCCTTTAACACGTTTCACCGATAATTTATTTTGTAAATTTAAGCTTTTTGGCAACTTTGGCTCAACAAATGATAAAGTCCAGTTTAATTCTGAAGATTGAGATATTGGATTTAAATTTTCAGTTCTCTTCGATATTCTATCCCAAGCAATTTCTTCCGTTGTCCGTGGATCAGCTATGTCATCACTCATAAAGTTTGAGAGTATCTTAATACTTTTATTGAATGGATCTTCAAATTGTGATGAAGTATTTTGCTCGTCATTTTGAGCCCTCAAAGAAGTATCTATATGACTAGCAACAGCATTTATTCCGCCCGATGGACCAAAAATCATAGGTTTCCAAATCAGTCTATCTGGTTTGATTACTGGATAATGCTTCTCCTTCCACTGATCTGCAACTGATTCAATCCTTTTCCAAGAATCTATTTTAATTTGATACTTTAGTGAAGTTTGATCGCTATTTTCCAATTGCGTACAATGAGTATTAATAACAGGGTCGTGAGGTCTACTTTTATATAGAACCTTCAATTGTTCCAAACCTATCACTACATCAGTTTGAATCATACCAGTTAGATCTGAGATATCCTCTAATGTAATATAAATTTGTTTATTCAATTCTTGAAATTTGGCTTTTATCATTAGAAGCACTCTTGCACAATTGATTTTCCAAAAATTTCTATAAGATAATAACCCAAGGTTAGATAATGGTTTCTCTGGGGTGCCCCATTTATAAGCTCTTTTAGATAACAGATATGAAAATTGTATCAAAAATTGACCATAACCCTTTCGTTGATAAATAGGGAGGGTTAAGATACAGCTTAAATTATAATCAGTAGCGTTCAACTTTTCTTGTGAAAAATAGCCAACGAAATTCCAACTCACATTTTTTGGATCAGTTTCATCCACTTCAGTCAGTATATAAAATATGAAAGGTTCAACATCGTAATATAGTGTTTTAGAATTCAAAAACAACTTAGCCATCAAACAGAGATTTTGGCAATAAGCTATGTTTTCTCTACCATCAACTTCCCAAATAGATAATTTACCATCTCTATAAATTTCGTTTCCAGGTGGATGTGTTTTGGAGCATTTTTTGATATGTCTATAGTATACAAACCTCGAGTTACTGTATTTCAAACAATGCTGACATATATATAATAATTTATTTTTATTGTATTCCTCAGGATACGGCGCTGAATACCACGTCTTAATTTCATAACCTGATATGTATATATACTTAATAGAACTGGTGATTGGAGTTTTTAGAAAATTGGATTTTTGAGTAACATTCCCTCTTCCTTTTTTTCTAGTTTGATTTTCGTTATTCTCTTTCATGATATCATGATTAGATAAAAGAGTGTTTGCATTGATGTAAGATGCAGAATTTGATTGCTCTAATAATTTTTCAAAATAAAGTCTGTCGAAAGAAGACGGCAGTGTCCTTGCTGTGGAATAATCTTTAGAATTAGCAATCGCTCCTCTATATGGTAAAGTGTTGCTTAAATTTAAAGGGTTAATCATTCCTTTGGTTTCTGAAACCTGAAAGTTATTATGTTTTACATCATTATGCAGTTTTGAATTGAGTAATTGCTCATCTTTTGATCTGCTTAAAATATTACGAAAATTCAAAAATTTTAAGGGATCATATCTAATTTTAACAATTGTAATCAGATAATCATCATTCGGTTGTGAAATTTCATCGACATTTCTAACAACTATTTCTACTCTAGAATTCAATGAATTTATTTCTTCAATTGAACTAGGTAAATTCCACAATACTTCGACCTGAGGTGAACCTGATATTTGATTTGAGGATGTATGCTTATGTATTGGATCTTTGTCAAATTTGTATTTTGATTTATTTGAAATGCTATTTACTCTATCATTGATAACTTTTTTCTTTCTGCCTCTTCCACTGCCTCGCCCTTTCAATCTTCGTTTCCTATGTACAGTTCCATCAACTGGTATTATCATATTGTTTGTATTATTTCTCTTTGTAGAATAATCAACATCTACAGTTGTATTTCTTTTGCTTTTCATTGAGAAGTTAGGATTTTCCCGGGCCCTTTTCGAAATTTCAGAATGAACATTGTCATCAATTATCAAACTTCGTAAAATCGTGTTACCTTTTCTTCTCTTATTAACATTTCCAGAGTTTTTTATCATTATTTTGTTAAAAGATTGGCTCAACAAGTGTTCCAGCACACCCAATGTTATAGTAAATCAATTTTATAAATGCTTCTCTGCGAAAATAGTATTTAGAATTGTAAAACAAATATCATTCGTATTTCTGAATGAAATTTTATTTTTTTTTGTACAAGGGTGGTACGTCCAACTTTTTTCGATCCTAAATAAGATCGTTTTCAATTATAATAACTATAAATTTATAACTAGCAACGTTTTTTTTTGAAGCCAGAATTATTACATGGGTTTAGCAATTTCGTGTAAATATAATCTAGATAAACTCACTTTCTTATCGGCAAAGACATATATTTGTGATGACTTATTACCTGATCTTTTTTGAAGAGCCAAAACAAAATACCCAAACAACTGCAAATAAAACAAAATACAAACCTTTCAAAAAGCTCGCGAAAACATAAAAGTAAGTATCACATGATCAATAATTCCTTAACTTGAATTAGCTTCTCTTGTTCTGATAACAAAAAGTTATATGCTTTTTTATCAACATTATCATTCTAGATTAACGATAATTGACTGATTGAATTGATTGAGTTCAATAGCAGTAAATATTTTTATTTGGAAAGTATTGACAGTTCATAAATATTATTCAAAACATAATATATTCTTATTTTTATGGATATACAAAACGATAAAATTATGTAATGTATTTGCAAACGGAGCAAAATCTCTTCTGGAGAAAAATATCGAACCATTAAAAGTATTACAAGTATTTGCAAATGTCTATTTTGTTTTATATTTTAAATTAAAATTTATTAAATTTTATAGAAAGATATTAGAATATTTAATTTACAATAAAGAATCATTTTTTACCTCATTCGTAATTCTCCAGCTTTAACTAAAGTTATATGAAATTGATAAAGTTATGGTTCTTTTTTAACCTCAAAAGAAATGATTCGTGTTGTGAGAAAATACAAGGCATCTGTTATTTCATTGGGAAACATAAATCTTGGGGAATATTTATCATCATAATATGGTCATATCAACATTCATTATTAAGACAGTCATTAAAAATAAATTTCATTATTAAAGATAAAAGAGAAATTGAAAAATTATTTTATTTTTATTCCTTTCAAATTCTTATTATCATTAAGTTACGTTAAGAAAAAAAAGTGTTTCACAATTATTCTGTTTCAATTAAAGTTGGATTTTTTATGCCAACAATATCTTTTTTTCTTTCAGTTTTCGTTACAATCTTCAATCATTATTATATTATAAATCTAAACCACTCAAAGAGCGACTTAATCCCTCTTCTAGATTGTCATCAACAGCTGTGTTGTTTTGATTTAAGTTCAAATAACTATTTCCTTGTCCATTTTCATCAACAAAAGATTGTGTTGAATAGTTTGAATGAACCGAACCAGCTGTATTTTGGGCAATTAATTGTTGAAATGGAACTTGCGACTGATCTTGTAACTGCGAAGACAATAAGGTCGAAGAATTACCCAATGAGCTATTGTTGTAAAATGATGAAACCTTTTGCATATTTGAAGACTGCACTTGTCCTTGATTATTAGTTGGAGACATAGTTTGATTCCTCAACAATGCATTCATTTGTTTCATTGCATTATTATTCGATGAGTAGCCCGATGGAATTCGTGAAGAGTTTGAAGGATGGTGCTGCCTAATAAAAGGTTGCTGCATTGGTAATTCAAGATTTTGTAGAGACGATTGCTGCGGTTGAACAATAGCATTCAATGGGCTTTGCTGATGAGCACCTGAAAGTTTAGTTTGGCTTCCAACTTTATTTAAATTCTGGGAGTTAGTTGAGCCAAATATACCAGAATAATTATTGATAACTGGAGAAGATGTAAAACTATTCTTATTATTGATTGGTGTATTCGAACCAGACATAGCATTGTTGTTATTTACAGCAGCAGCAGTGGCAGCATGCGCTTGCAATAAACTAGTATAAGAAAGAGATTGATGTAGTGAACCACCAGTAGAGTTTGGTTGTAAAGGATGAGCTGAGCCAATTGAATCAGTTTGACCTTGCATACTTAAATGAGATTGTAGGTTGCTTTGGTCTAACATTTTTCTTCTAACAATTATGAAAGAAACATCATATGTTGCAACTAAACCTAAAAATGAACACAGAACATTTATAATTCTTTTATAATTGGCAGATAAGCCGATTGGATAAGCCAGTTCGTAATAAACTTTTTCCCTCTCTTTGAACAACAACAATTGAGAATAAATTTCCAAAGTATCAGGCTCATTTAAGTCAACTTGTTGAGGTGGAAGTGGTAGCACGGTTGAAGAGGGTAAAGGAGGATAAAATCTTTCTGTAGCATTGACCTGAGCGCCGTAGAAGGAAGAATTAGTATTTTGATTAATTAAATACTGGGAAGATTGATTTTGCTGATTTAATAAATTTGAAGAACTGTTCGTATTAATAAAGTTGTTTCCATTTCCATTAGCATTTGTGTTTGAAGCATTGCCACCCATGAAGGTAGAAAATAATTGAATAGATGATTGAGAATTTAAATTACCACTGTATAAAGAAGTATTGCTGGCCATGTTGTTTAGGCCGGTTCTACTTAGTGAGTTCAAAGACAGATGTGAATTTGAATTCATGAAACCGTGCTGTTCTTCTAATTGTCCTCTCTTTTCACGCTTTTCACGCTCAATCTTGTCCCTTTCTAATTGAGGTAACATTTTTTTATATTCAACTCTTAGTTTTCTACCACCTATTTCTTCACCATTTAAAACCTCAATCACTTTGACGGTTTCGTCAGTGGACTGAAAATTTGCAAATGCTAGACCTCTAAAGACACCATTATCAAAATGGTAATTGAATGCATATGGTAAAGGTAGTTTCAACTTTTCAATGAATTCTAATAATTGTTCTTTTTTGATTGCAAATGGAATATTCTTGATAACAATTGCTGTTGGAATAACGTCGTCATCATCTTCATCGACTTCATCGTTTGATGGTTTATCATTTTGCTCTTTGGTTGAGAGAATTTCAGTTTCATTGAATTTAGAGGAGTTAGTTGACATCAACGGTCTATCATCTAAAATTTCGCTATTAGTTTTCAGGACCTTTTCTGTCTCTGAAAAAAGAAACTGATGTGTATCTTTTTCAATAGCCATCTATATAATTATTCAATATCTTATCTCCTTCTTCGATAATAATGATACTTCCGATCGATTTTTCTTCTAGATAACGATAAGGTTCCCACTTAATTTGCAATCTCTTCAGGATAAATTAGACTTGTACTAGTTTCAAAAATTTTCAGCTTTATATAATCAAACTGAGGTCTATCTTAAAGGATTTCAATATTTTAATAAGTAAAATTTTAAGTTTTTTTTTTAACAGATTCCAAATTTTCATTTTTTGCTTATGAAAATAAAACGAAAAAGAAATAAGTGATGCAGAATACAAAACGAATTGTTCCGAAGTTGTTTGCGGGAGATAAACTCGCAATTATGCATTAAAAAAAAAATTGAAAATAAAAATAAAAAAGGAATTTTTCATTATAACTACCATTTTTGAAACCGTTACAACTCCTCTTGTAATATTGTTTTGACCATCTTTTCTTATTTGATATGGCAAATAAAAGTTAGACAATCTGAAGGAAAAACTTTGTGACAATATCGGATCAAATAATATTTCATTTAAGATCACTAGAGTAAAGCGATCAACTCTTTGAGCTTCTTTTATAGAACGTTTGATACTCTTTTCATGCCTTGTCTTGATTTTAGTAGGCTCTCTTGTATTTATTACTTATGAAATCTGCTTCATTGGCAATGTAATAGTGAGATATTAACAAAATTGCAAAAATGAAGACATTTGAATTAAAAAAATGCCACTAATTGCTGAATTTTACGTAAAAATAAAAATGTAAACGAACGAAAACACAATGACTTATGTGTGTCTAATGTTTGGAACGACAATTTTTCAGAATGTCAGATAAAACTCAGCTTAGGTTTTGAAATACATGATATTAAAGTAAATTAGAAACGTTTTTCTGTCATTATTCTCTTGTTTTGATGCCATTATTCTCTTGTTTTTATGCCACTCTTCTCTTGTTTTGATGCCACTCTTCTCCTGTTTTGATGCCATTATTCTCTTGTTTTTTTGGGTCAACAACTGACTACTATATATTTCAACATTAAAAAAAAAAGAGTACATTCACGCAATGACTTCAAATCACAACAGCAACCCTTTCTTTCCACCAGATGGTGTTCAAACCAATCTCCACTTCTTTTTACAACCAATAGCACATCCAAGGTAATGTCAATGTCTGAATGTCAAAAGATCATTTGGGAATAAAAACAAAATGCGAGCTGATACAATCAAACATTGTTTCTCAGTTCGCTGCTGCCCCACTATGCCGGTCATCTAACACCAAATAAATTACTGTGTCGCAATACCTTTGACAACAGATACACACTTGTAAGCCTGAAATGATTTCAATAGCTAGAATTTCTACATTTCTTTGCTATGATCTTCTCTTTTATATAAAAAATCATCCTTATATTAGTTATTAAAACTTACAGCTTTTTTAGCCGCCGAACGCTTCCCATCCCCAAAACGGAAAAACCCAGAAAAAAGCCGTGTGTCACCCGAACAGCTAACTATCGCCTTTCACGACAGCTGTTAGAAGTTCTCGAATTTTCAAGTTTTCCAAATTCGAAGAATTTCAGTTCTTATCAAACAATTGTGAAATGTGTAACCTCTAAAGAACGATTACCTATTGACAAGATAGAGTGCACCATGAAGATCATCTTGTGAAGCTGTTTTTAGAGTGTTAAAAACTCAATCAATACCATTCTGATTACTTGATTTAAGGTTTACTGAAGTAGTTTTTGTTTCAATTGGTTATTTTTGATTGATTCTTGTTGTTTCATTACCGACCTAACGCAATAACACGAAACCGTATATATATAATGGCAGCTACTCCTCCTCCTCCAGGTGGTCAACGTATTCTAAAGAGAAGAAGACAAGTCCAAAGTGCCAAGGATAAGAAGTCCAAACAGACTCCTACTTCTTTTAGAAGTGCCGGTTTTGATGGCTCTTCTGGCTCCATTTTGAAAGTTTTCAGTGAAGAATCTAATGCGTTTACTATGGATTCCATTGTTGTCTTATTTTTAGCCATAGGTTTCGTTTTCTGTGTTTTCGGTGTACATTTCGTCAACAGAGTTTCTGGAAGATTATATTGAAACCTCCAGACCTGATAAATCATATTTTTCTACCTTTTTTCATTCAATTGGATCTGTCCTGCTTTTCTTTTTGTCTGATGGTGTCCAATAATTTAATTTTGTAACGACATCGAATTAAATATACACACCTTCTAACGCAAAAACGAATTAGCAAAAACAACAATTGAAAAAAAACAAAAACAAAAACAAAAACAAAACATAGTAAATGCTCCAAAGCAATACATGCTCAATTATCCAAAAATATCAGCTAATTCCAGTTGCATTTTGCGTTGATATTTGTAGTCGATTCTTTTCTATCTTTCAATAAAAGAAAAAAGAATAAGAGGTAAAAAAGGAATGAACTTAGTTAAATTGATAATTTGTGTATTCTAAGTCATATATATTGTATATTATAATATTTATACTAAAAATTAATGATCAATTGGACACTTTTGATAGTGTATTTTACACAACTAAGATACGAAAAAGAAGTTACAATCACTAAATTTGAGTGGGTAATAAGAATATATTATTTCAATGAAGTTGAATATGTTATTTACAAAATATCTAAATGTCAGGAGTCATTATAAGTCTTTGATTAAAATTTCCAAGACTTTTGTCAGATGTTCAACGTCCACAACATGTTTTTCTACCTCTGTTCCAGAACTGGCATTGAAATTCCACCCATATTCGACGTTGTGGATTTCATAAAGTTTTTCCCAACTATTTTCATTGGCCCATCGTTTGCCTCTGACTTCAATTTCTACTTTTGGCCAATTCTTTGGTCCTAAAATAACGATCAATGGGATACCTATCAACTGAGATAATTGAATTTTTTGTCCCAACCCTACTTTGTCATTGAAAGAAGTGAATATCTGATTATTGAATTTAGTTGATTTTTCCAAATCTTCTTTTATTCTTGAAATTTTTTCATCATTTAAAGTTTGTCCTTTTGAAACATTTGGAGAACAAAGACTTATCAAGTATGGAGCGACTGAAGCGGGCAATCTAAATCCTTTGTTATCTTTAGAAATTTCAGCAATAGCACCAAATAGTCTACTGACACCAATTCCATAACAACCCATCTCAATGAAATTACCTGCTTTATTATTAGCATCCGAAAATGTTGCATTCAGTGCAGTTGAATATTTTGTCCCCAAATGAAAGGTGTGACCAACTTCTATACTTTCATCCATAGTCAAAGTTCCTTCTTTACATTCGCTACACTCCTCATTCTCAATAGCGTTTACTATTGAAACATTATCAATTGTAGCAAAATTTTGTTTTGAGTAAATTTTTAATGGAAACTCAGGAAAATTGGAAGTGTGATTCAATCTACAATCCATAATTCTAACAACTTTTGAAAACATTGGATCTGGGTTATTTTTTTGATACATATTGATTATTTCTTCATTATTATGAGTTTTATTCAATTTGATATCAATATCACCTTCAACTGATTTCTTCATTAAATAATTATTTAGAGTTCTACCTCTAGGATAATAAAAAGCTAAAAGTGTATCATTGTCTTCTGAAAGAAAATACCTTACATCAACTTCTTTAGCTGGAATTGTATTTTTAACTGGAAATGCTTCACATTTTTCAACATTATATGTTTCGTAACAATGATTACAAGTCAGAAGTGAATCCTCACCAGATGCATGTTTATAATGATATTCTTTACTCAAGTCACCACCAATATCACCAGTTTCAGCCCAAGCACTAGTATAAGGAACTTTTATTTTTTTAAAAATATTATTATAAGCCATATTCATTTTTTCAAAATTTTTCAAAGACTCTGTTTTTGTAGAACTAAAAGAATAAGCATCTTTCATTAAAAATTCTCTACTCCGTAGTGAGCCACCACGAGGTCTCTTTTCATCTCTGTATTTTCTATTCATTTGATAAACAATGATAGGCATGTCTTTATAACTTGTTATATAATTTTTCATCAAATAGGTGACATCTTCTTCACAAGTCGGAGTTAAACAGTACGTAGCATCTTTTGCATCTTTCAGTTTAAACAACTCTTTATTCTCCCATCTATTGGTTTTCTGCCATAATTCTTTTGGTGACAATGAGCTCAATGACACTTCAACAGCCCCAACATTTCTCATTTGTTCGTGCACGATATTTTCAATCTTCCTCAAAGATTTCAAACCCAATGGCAACCAATCCAACAATCCAGATCTAACCTGTTTTAGAAAGCCAATCTCTTGTAGTAAATCAGGTGTGGGTAAAGTTTTAAGATCAGATTTTGTTAGTTTTTTTTTGCTGTGGAATATATGAATACCCCTAACATATCTTGGATGGATTATCTTCAGAAATACATCTTTCGAAGGACTCATTGTGAGAATATTGCAATCTTCACACTTTTATACCAAATGGAGAGTTATTGTATCTTGCTCAATTGCTCAATTGCATCTCAACCCAACCAAAAAACAGAAGAGAATAATGGGTTCTGTTTGTTACAAAAGGTATTATGTGAGTTTAAATACTTGCCATATTTCACTCCAAAAAAACACGCGCCAAATTTTTTCGAAACGTTGGTGCATTCGCATTGTATGTGTTATCTAATACCCCAGATCTAATGACCAGCGCCGAAACAACAAGTTTAAGATTCAATTGGAAAAAAAGAAAACGTAGAGGAGATGCCAATTGAGTCAACTTCGATAGTGCAATTGAATCATCATGTTAATTGTTGTTGTCAAACAGTTCTATTTTGAAACCATATTGTTTGTATTATTAGTTTCATATATCGTCATAAAACGGTTACGAAGGTCTATTTGATACTGTTAAATCTGGTTGCAAATTAGTTTGTCTTTTAGTGTTTCTTCATTTTGGAATTGTCGAGGCCACAAAAATTAAAGTAAAAAGTTTTGTTTTGGGTGGGAAAAGGTTTCGACAGATTGAGACACTGACACAACAATACGGTATTGCAGAACGTCAGTAATTATAATACCATTTATGGATTGTGTTTTCTGGTATTGAAATTGATTAAACGGTAGTGGGTCATTTAGAGTTTACTTATGTGAGTTTCAGAAGAAATAGAACCTAATATATTTGCATAAGAATAGTTGAATATATTCTAAAGAAAGTAATTGTTTGTTTGTTTGTTTTTTTGTTTGATTGATTGATTGTATTGTTTATTTATTAGTATATATATATATATATATATATATAT
>JAKTPK010000171.1:10389-27934 GCA_030557565.1 Tetrapisispora arboricola | reverse complement strand
TATATATATATATATATATATATATATTTCCCATAAAGGTTATCAGTTTTACATTTTATTTCCATTGCTATCCAAAATAAAGAGCCAAGACCATATTCATATTTAGAACAAAGAAAAACTATATCATTGTCAACTGTGCTACATTCATAAATTTAATTTGAAACTTATCTGTTTTTGTTGGGTTGCTACTTATACACATATTATACTTTTTATGATTTTAGTTATATGATTAACAATAATGAACTTAAATCCAGTAAGCATAACACAAGGAAAATGTCAAATAATAATAAATCATCATTTGGTCCTTCTGCAGTTGATATGACTCAACAACATAAGAACCAACTTATTGCAGCTGACACAAATGATTGCGCTGAATTTAGAACTACGTTATCAAAATTATCAACTTTATTGAAAATGCAAAACGTAATTGAATCTAAATCACAAGAGAAGCAAAATACTGTAGAGGTGTATGGTAGGAATATTTTAAAAAATTTATTTCAACTGAATAACCAGATTTTATACAATAATAAGAAATTTAATCATTTTAATGATAATAACAATAACAACAAATATAATAACAATAAAAATAATATTAATGATTATGGCAATAGTACCTTAACTTTACGAAGAAATAAGAGAGCAATAACTGAGAGCATAAATAAGAGGTGTAAAATTTCTCCAATATTATCCGAATTAATGTTCACTAGTCCAAAGCTAGACAAAATTATTGGTTCTTCTTGTTTAGATATCAACCAGTCACATTGTAGAATTGATTCAAGAAATTATGATCACAAAAATTCTCTCACTGCAACAAATACACCCATCAAAAAAATCAAAGAAAATAACTTTTTGGCAGATGTGGGACATGAGATAATGTTTTCACCTGCATCGACAACCAGCACACTGTTTCATTCTGATTTCGACGATTTAAAACCTATATTCGAAAAGTTATCATTTGCTGAGAATATTGAATCACATAGTGACCAACAAAATTACTGTCGTCAGTTTATACGGCCCAATAACTATGAAGCAATTGCTCTTTTGAATAGAATAAGAACATTAGAAGATGAGATTGAATACATTAGAATTGAAAGCAATTTATTGTTGGAGTCAACTTTCAAATTAAATGATGAATTAATCGAAAATATTTCCAATATCAGCATTAACGATTCTGTAAGAACTTCGATAGTAAACGACAGAAACGATAAAAGTTTGTTTCATAAATTCAGAAGTAATGAGCTATCTGAAAGGTTGACCTTATACAAAAATTTAGTCAAAACAATGATCGATACTAATACTGAGAATTATGAAGTAAGACGTAATGATATCAAATCAGGACGTTTTCATCCAAGAGTGAAAAAAATGACCGATCAAGAACTCCAGTTGTTAGAAGAAACACTTAGCTCTGACACTGAAAGTGATGTAAATATGGAATTAAACGATCTAGAAATTAATGACCTGCATTTTGATAATAATTCACCAACAAATTTTGGAAATGGTACATCAAGTACATTAAATGATTTAAATACGAAATTTGATCTCCATTCGATTCAGAGAGCAGGCTTTGATGTAAAGCTCAAAATTACTAAATAATATTCCGTGATATTTGTATATGTATGTCTTTTATCAATAGCAACGTTTATTTTATTGTCTTGTCTGTTCGTGTTTTTTTAGTCAATCTTAAAGAGTATTATACACTAAATAAAGCTTTAATGGGACAAATTGATAGCATTTATCAATTTAAAGGTTTAGTTTTGTGACTTTTTTCTGGTTCCATCATGCTTATCATGTTATACAGTCAGTTAAATTGACAATATTATTGTTATCGAAGCTTTTTTTTCAAAAAACACTATAAGATACTCTCTACACATCAAAATCATTAAGACGATAGAGTTGAAATTTAAATAAACAATCTTGTATAAAAATCAATCATTTTCAAGGCAAACATTATAAAACACAAACTGAAATTAAGTAAAAATTCAGGGCATGGTTTTGAAATCATACTATTACTGTTAATCGTTCTCTAATTTGAATACAATTTACCACTGTTACTCATTAAAGGTTAAATCTAATCAGTCAATCTCGAAAATCAAGAGAAATAAACAAAGAATGCCTGAGGACATCGATGTGAAAAACGATACCTCAAATAAAGAAACAAAACAGATAGAAACAACTAATAACAACATTTCCTCATCTGAACAAGATGATAACAAAGTTGCCAAAAATCAGATATTTTCAAACACTAATAATACCATGAGTTTACCTTATGGTTCTGAAGGAGATTATAACCGATATGCTAATCCATTTATTCACAACAATAACTACTTCAATAATGATGCATTTGGGATGGATTATAGATCGATGTATGGGTCCAGGTATGGGGGCATTTATGGATCTTCTGTTGGCTACCCTTACAATAATATAAATCAGTCGAACAGTATGACTGAGTCAACTCGGGCAACATTCCAGTTATTGGAAAGCATAGTTGGAACTTTTACAAGTTTTGCCCAAATGTTAGAATCTACTTATATGGCTACTCACAATTCATTTTTTTCACTTTTATCAGTCGCAGAACAATTTACAATGTTGAAGGAAACTCTAGGTTCAACTTTTGGGATATTCAAGATAATGAACTTTTTGAAATATTTACTTGAAGTATTTAAGACTAGAAGATTAAATGTAGAGAAAGCAAATGACACTGAGGGTGAGAATAACTTAAATGTAAATATGGCTATAGATGATTCCAGAAGTGAAAGTAAAAATAATTCCCATAATGGAAATGATGACTTATCTGAAAATTCAGCGAAATCGAGTTCTAATCAAATTAACAAAATACCAATTAAACCATTTGTTTATGCTATTTTGCTATTAATATCAATACCAGGTTTTTTCAGTAAGATCATCAAAAATAACTCCATTCGTAAATACCATAGATTAGTCACTTCCGGTGATAATCACATTGAAAGGTTTGCGATGGTGAAATATGATTACGTTCCTGAAAACATCAAATTAGGTTTTTCTTTGAAGAAAAATGATATTGTGTATATAATGGATGGACTCCATAAGTATAATGTCTTATCAAGTTGGTTAAAAATCAAAAATAAACAGGGTACTTTGGGCCTAATTCCTAGTAAATATGTCGATGTTTTATCAAAGATCAACAAGGAGAAACTCAATTAAAATACCATTAGATCATATAATATATCAAGCATTGCATAACTCACCATAAAAGATACTTCAGGCAGATAATCTTAATATTTTGACCAATTAATTAATATCGAATAAGAAGAAATTAGTGGTTGTATCTTACATTTCTAAAACACTCATGAAAAAAAAAGTATTTAATATTCCACATTGATCACATTTTGTAAAAACTATTTAAGATAATAAACTAATTGATATTTCATTCCTTTGTAAAGAATGTTTTTGATAATATTTAGTTAAATTTGGTGAGCTTATGCTTTTTAGTATATAATATCTGAAACACCGAAACAAATAAAAACTTGGTATAATGAAATTTGAGAGATCTTGATTAAAAAGTTTCAATCGCTGTTCCCTTTATTTGAGAACTAAAGAGAGAAAACTGTTGTTGGGATTTAATTGTATTAATAAGATTTTCTTGAATATAAAGTCCACCTAATAAGTTTTAAATAATTTGTGTTATTAATTCATAAGAAACATTATTGCTAGAATAATGAGCGAAGATGTCAGAAGGAAATTACTGCTGAAATATTTAGGTGATATAAAAGATAATGAAACGGAGCATAAGAATAAAGAGGATAGTAAAGATGTCGTTGGTGCCATGAAAACTTTTGAAAAACCTTTTGAAGGTCAAAGTACTCTGCTTTCTTCATTAAAGAATCCTGAAGATAATATAGATCCCGATCTCCCCTCTTGGAAAGAATACTTTGATTTTAATAATACGTTTCAGTGCAAAAAGAGAGAAATAAATATAAATTTTTATTACAAACTTCCCCTCAACAATAGCAGTTTATCAATCCCAATATTTATCTTTCATCATGGTGCAGGGTCTTCAGCTTTGACATTTTCAAATTTAGCAAGAGATCTGTTTTTAAAGTTAGATGGGAAATGTGCAATTTTTGCATTTGATGCTAGGGGTCATGGTAAAACTGCCGCTATGGATGTAGATTCGAAGTTAAAATATTCATTAAATGATTTTGTTGGTGATTTTGTTGCATTGTTAAATCACTTTAACGATGTTTACCTTCAAGATATCCCTGAAGAAAAAAAATCATATGTCTTAGTTGGACATTCGTTAGGGGGGTCAATTTGTACATTTTCTTATTCTAAGCTATCTACAGAAATCAGGCGTCAAATAGTCGGATTATCCATGTTAGATATTGTTGAGGAGGCAGCAATTCTTGCTCTTGATAAAATGCAAGATTTCTTATATAAAACACCAAATGTTTTCAATAATTATACTGAGGCAATTAAGTGGAGTATAAAACATGGGTTGCCTAAATCAAAAGATAGTGCAGAAATTTCAATACCAGCCTTATTCAATAAAACTAACAGTAACAAAATTTCTCGTATATCTAATTTGCAAGATTTTAAAGCATACTGGTCAACTTGGTTTGTTAATCTCTCAAAAGAGTTTGTTTCTTTACCAACTTGCAAATTGTTAATATTAGCAGGATATGATAATCTTGATAAAGAACTGATAGTAGGGCAAATGCAAGGAAAATATCAATTAGTTGTGTTTCAAGATTCAGGTCATTTTATTCAAGAAGATGCTTCGTTAAAAACAGCAATAACTTTAATAGATTTTTGGAAGAGAAATGATAATAAGACAGTAGTAATCAAGTCCAACTGGGGTGCCAAATCTTAAACTATAATTCTGAGTCTTGATATAATCAAAAGCATGACAATTCCCTTATTGAGAAATTTTTAAAAACTAAAATATTTTTACGTTTATGTTTCAATTTCTATATGTTAGTAATGGATTTTACACTACTGAACATGCTTTCACATTAAGAAATATTTAAAAATTAATGGGTAAAGTTAATCTCATAAATTCATTATTAAATAGATGTATACAATAATTGTGTCAATCTATAAGTATACCATATATTACATGCATAAATATTAATTAAAAAGTTTGATTGGATTTTACTTAATAAAGTTACCACAAAAGTTCAATGTCACTCCAATCTCCACGTTTACGTCTTTCCCAATAACCATTTTCACCACGAATAAATTTCCATTCTTTATCAGAAACTTTTTTGAAAAATTTGGGTTTAACATCTTTATTTTGAAGCCTACGATCTCTTTGTTTTTGTTCCAAAGTTAATTTCAAAGACTCTGCTTTATCCAAGCCTCCGTTCTCATAGGCTCTAATATCAGGTCTTAACCTTGAGTCAGTTGGTGGTAATCTATCCTTTTCTATGGTTGTGATTTCATTTAAGTTAGCGGCAAATTTGGTAAATCCATACTTTTGTTTAGAATCAGACACAAGATCATGAGCTTGCCATAAAGTTTGACTGCTCTTCTTATCAATTAAAGATTGCGTCCATTTACCGGATATCACCTCTTTTTTATAATTTTTTTCTTTTGAAGATGGTGTCACATTTATGGTTAAATCTTCTGACCTACCACCAAACATACCGGAATTACGAAACGAAATTTTAGAATTACCACCATTCGAGGAAAGTATTTTAAATTCATTAATTGGTTCTATATATTTCTCACCAGCAATCAAATTTTTTAGCATTGTCGTTGGTTGAGCCCATTCCAAAACCTCTCCAGTTTTCTTCAATTGGAGCTTTACTATACCTTCATTATTCAATTCTACAGATTTACCCCAGAAAGTTTGTATGGGGGAAACTGTATAATTACATTCCCAATCAGCATGTTCAACATGAAATGCAAATATCTGAGGTTTATGAGAAACTTTTTCTGAAATTAACCTGTAACTTCCTGTATCACTAATATACTCAAAAGTTTCACCTAATAAAGGATTAAATGGTTTTCTAAGAACTCTAGTTTTGTCTCTGTATATTGACAATGCTGAAACAGCGAAAGCAGATACAATTGATAATGGCTGTAGTGTGGAGTTTGATTCAGAAATCTTGGAAAGTATATCAGTATATTCAAAAGATTCCGAAAGGGTTTGAAGAATCGAATGAGGTTCATTTGCACTGACAGGCATTGCCACAGAACTTAAATCTTTACCAACGTTTTTTCTCAGAAACGATAAAATACTAGGTGGATTTGTTGAAGAAACTGAAATGTCATCTCGGCGAGTTATCTTCGCCTTAATAGGCAAAGGATATAGATTAGTGACTACATAGGTGTCCACTGTTTTGCTATCTGATTTTGAAATTTCTAGTGGTAATAAATCTAAAGATTCCTTGATTAAAGATGAATCACTCAACGATTCTTCATTTAGCTCGTCTGTATTTTCATAATCTTCATCGTCAGACCCATGTCTATTCAAATCTTTTATATCTATCGGAATCTCATGATCCATTTCAAGTTGTTCATCAGGTAAAATGATAACTTTATTTCCGATATCCTCTGCATCAAAAAATTCATCGTCACTAAAAGCCGATATTGACGATACTCTGTCATTTTCAACTAAGCTCCCAATGCTATCTATCGAATTTCTTTTAGTGAGGATTAGCTTCAAATTTTTATTACATTCACTGGTATTTTTTATACAATCCTCTAATAAGTGATCCATGCTCTCTAAACTTTTTAACAAAGTAGTAGACTGGTATAGTTTGTTTTTTATATCCTCATCATTTGATTTCTTTACGTTTGATTCTGATTCATTTTTACAATTCCGTAATTCTTGCTGTAATTTCATCAATTTCTTCTCTACTTCGAAATATTTTTTGATAGATAACTCTTTGTATATTTTTTCTCGTAAAAATTGTTGATTCTCGTTTGGCTTTTGAATAAATTCACATCTTGTGTTATTATGAACGGCAGAGATTGCATTGGTAGATATTAAATTGTTTTGAGTCTCTTCTAGGGAAATTGCAGTTTGTTTCCTTTCATTATCGAAACAAAATTGGAATGCATCAACCCAAGTTTCCCATGATTTCAAAGTGGTTGCTTTCAAGGCCCAAATTTCCACACCTGAATCAATAATAATCAATTTGTCATTCTTGTTTGCACTAACGGTCGATAGATTTACTAAAATCTCTCCTCTGAATGATTGGTTACGGTTATTCATATAGTATGACAATGTTCCATATTTGAAATCCAAAGAAAAAAATCTTTTCTTGAAACCTTGTAATCTTTTTCTTCTTTTCTTTAATAAATAGCCTTGTAAATATCTTCCTTGTCCTACATTCAATACTGCATCTGGATTTGAATTTTGTTTGGTAACTGTATTTTGATTTTTCTTCATTGATCTACTTATTTCCCCCGTTGGGCTTATTGGTGATCGTATTGGTACAAATATTTCTTTTTTCACAGATTGCAGTGACATGTTAAATAGAATTGTTTTTTTAACATTTTTCGATAATGTGTTATCGAATACAAAAATGTAGTAAAAGTCTTGATTTGTTGATTTTGTGGATACTGTTATACTATCTTGAACCAAAATATTACCTTGCACATGTCCAACATTTTTAACTAATGTATAACCTGCTTTTGTCAGTTTTTCGGTCAATGATAATGATTTTGATTGATGTTTCATATTATTTAAACTTAATGATCTTCTTGGCTTCGAAGCGCCAGGAATTTGTTGGTTGGAGTCATTTAAACTTGTGTTACTATTATTTTGACTTGAATTACTAATAGTCGAACCACTATGATTTCTAGAGCGAGCCTGAGAATCCAAAGGTTTATTATTATTTAATTCTGATGTATTAGTATTTATTTCATCCAGCTTTTTCAATTGGTTTGCATCATCCACTATATGAACATTTGTGCCGGAGTTATTACCCACTAAGCTCTCATTATAGAAATTTCCATATTCATTCTCTTCATTATTATTTCTAAATTTCTTATAGATGCTAACTTCAATTGATTTTTTCAGTGGTTTGATTTGATAATTGACAACATCACCAACAGAACATTTCAACCAACGAACCACAAACGATCTGTTTTGAATATCAACTGATTCCATTCTACACTTTGTTCACAATCAGTTATTCCACTAACACCAATTTGTGAGTTATCAATCAATCTGAAAGTTTTATTTAGAATTTTGATATCCGTTATCTTTGTAAGAGGTCCTGACTGTTAATTTTTGAAGAAGTCAAACAATCAACGGTCGAGTCTGCAAATAATGGAGTTTAATGGAAGGTTAGACACATTGCTGTCTCATGTAACGTTTTTTATCGATGCAGATGAGTTGTAAATGAGTTGGAAGTTTCCACAATTTCTTGTCTCGTTAATTTTTTCTGTTTTTTTTTTTCGGTATCCATCAAATCGCGGCTTAAAAAAAATCTCAAACGTCATACTTAACCGAAATTAAGAGAGCCAAATAACCAGCCGACAATTCAACAAACAAGCAAGACAATACAAGAGAGAGAGAGAGAGAGAGAGAGGCCGAACTTATTCAAAGTGAACATTAATCTGTACAGTACAACGATATTTGTTTAACGACGTTCTGCCAAAGATGAGCCCCAGGTATCAAAGAGCAGTGGTTCAGAGACATCGACGAGCCGACCAATTCATGTCGTTTCTATAGCTGTAATGGACTCTTTCAGTGTTAGAAGCTGAACCCAAAACATAAAAGCCCAGCCAAGAGGCTTGCCTCGACAGCTGTGGAGCTCAATGAAAACACCACCAAGCTGGCGTCTCTAAACAGGTGTTCAGCGATATAGCAAGCGACGGGAAGTGAGTGTGACATTTTTGGTTTCACGTTGCCATCCCACAGGGACTTCCACGGAATTCCCGCTTCTTTTAGGACCGATGTATCTTCCTCCACCCACACTTGGTCAATATTTCGAAGAGACACGTAAAACAGTCATTAATTTTACGCGACACAAAGATACCCAGAGCGTCTGCCGGTTCCACGGAATGCACCCGCAATGGCGCTACCAACAACAAGTTGCTGATATAAAAATTTCTTTTTGTGAAATTTCGAAAACAGCATTTGATAAACAAAAGCTACATGCACACACATAGCTATTATATAAACACGGTCACCTGAAGGACTGTAAACGTTTTAGAGTGCATGGGGCTATACCGTTTCCCAACTCCGTGATCATTTGTATGTGAAGTATAAACGTTTATCAGATCGGTCGGTTAGAGTTTTTGAGTCAGATACCCCAACAGTTTCGAGCGATACACGATGTCTGCCGATGAAATGAACAACCCCTATGAACAAGTTCAGATGAATATTCTTGATAGAATTATCAAGAATGTTGAGCGTCTGAATCAGAGTGTCTCGATTTTGAACTCGACGTTAGTCGATATAAATAAGAAAAACAAGAATTTAGAGATCATGGGTCAGCTCTCTGAAAATTACAACAACAATTTACAATTCAATCTTAAAGCTTCTGGTAAGAAAAACGAGCCACTTTAATAAACAAGCAACACCAACGCATTACAAACAACCCCACTTTAGAAGGTTAAAGTGAGTGTATGTCTAATGGTCTTTTTTCATTTTCGCATTCAGCAAATATAGTATATGCTACTAATTCATCTTGTCATACTGGTTATACATCTATTTTTTTTTTTTTTTTGATGTTCATATACATATACATATACATATACATGAATAATTAACTATTATTAATAAATAACTATCAAGAGTTTTCATACGGTCATCAGATCAAGACCTTAAATCTTTCACAACTAATTATTGTTTTGTTGTTCCTAGTGAACATATGACACTTGAAACTTCGAAAATTCGATGAAACAGTAATATTTATGGAATTCACTCAGAATAAGTCGCGTACACGTACTTGAGGTTGAAAAAAACTGAAATTGTGGAACTCCAAGAATAAAACTTTCTTAATTTGAAAGCCTTGCTCAATAGAAATGAACAAATATGTCTGTTAATTTCTCTTAAATTACTTATATCTAAAAGTCTATCGAACCTATTCTTCAAAAATACGATAATTACAGGGTTTCCTCTTTTTTTTAAAGATCAAGTTATAGTTGGTAAGCACAATATTAACAATAACAGAACAAGAGATGGCAGACCCTTTTGCTGATTTGTTAACAAGTTTTAAAAAAGGTTCTGATCAGGATAAACCACTAGGCGATAATGTCAATGCAACACCAGATAAAAATGTTCCCATGAATGAACTTTTGAAACATAACATGGCAACTAATGACTCAACTTTAGATACTTTACAACCAAAAAAGAAAACAGGGCATTTGACAAACAATTCATTTGACAATCATAATTTCATTCAAAACAAGCCAAATACTGATCTTTTAGATGATTTTGATGAATTATTTGGAAATCAGACAACAACAGCGGATAGTAATGGCTCCAATAAAGTTTCACAAGGGAAGAAAGATGATTTAGATGATATAATGGACATGTTTGATTCTGTACCTGCCTCCGTATCACCATCTACACGTGAAAACTCAAAACCACTGCTAGATCCAGGGATAGTAATTGAACCAAAAGAAGAGGTGATAGTCGATGAAATTAGAGATATGGAAATAGCCAAGTTAATGTCTTTGGGACTATCCATCGATGAAGCTGTTAGATCTTACGAGAATGGTTTTTCTTATGATACAATCCAAGCTAGTCAAAAGCAACCTGCTCTGAAAGAAAGTAGGAGAAGAGAGAAAGCCCAGTCTGCTGCAAGCAATAGTGGTTTACTGGCTAGTTTTTTTGATAAGGGCAAACAGTTAATAGACGAATGGACAGTTAACCACGATGAAGATGATAGATTATTCAGAAATAAAGATTTCAGCTCTCAGAGTTTCAACAAATATTCTAGAAAAAATAGCTATTCTGAAAGAAATCGTGAAGAAAATTCTGGAAGTGGTTCAAATTTAAATTCGTTTAATAAATCTTCAACAATTGAGAGATCAACAATTACAAGCAAAGAATCTTTTTCTGAATCACAGAATAACTTATCTGAAGGTCAGTTGGTCGAGGCATTTGAAAATGATATGTCAATTAATAGTTTCGAATCAACTCAGTCCAAGATTACAAAAAGTCCACAAAAAGCTCCTATATACCAAGAAGAAGATAATGCTTTACTTGATTTTGGAACTTCAACCAATGCGGATGAATCAGATAATTCTTTGTTATCTGAATCATCGAACAGCAACACGATTAACACTGTGCCAATCAGTAACATTGAATTATCAGGTTATGGCGAATTTAAAGAACGTGGTGCTCAGTACTTCAAGAAAGGGGATTATATTTCTGCAGCAGAACAATACGAAAAAGCGTTGAATAACTTACCAAAATTGCATCCTTTAAGAATCATCGGTTCTTCTAATTTATTAGCATCTTTGCTAAAAACAGGTGAATATAAATCCATGATCAAGTCTTCTACTGATGTGTTGGAGTTGTTTCCACAGGATACAAAATTATGGATAAAGAACATTCAAAATTCAGAACCTCCTAAGACTTATAAAGAGATGTGGTCCAAGTTAATATTCAAACGTGCTGAGGCATTTGAACATATGGAAAACTTTCAACAAGCATATGATGCATACCAACTATTGATTGAACACAACATATTTGACGACAAGATAATGTCAGGTAAACGCAGATGTCAAAAAGTTTTAAACCCGGAAAAGAATAACAAGCCAGTCAAAAAAATTGTAAATCTAAATACTAGTAGAATTGACTCAACAGCAAAAAAGACCTCTATTTCACAGTCATCTGAAAATTTGAAGAAAGTCCAAGAGCAAAATAGGAAGGTCGAACAATTTGAAGCTGAAAAAGAAGCCTTGTATGATGTTGTTGAACAACAAATCAAAGAATGGACAGCAGGAAAAGATGATGATATACGATACTTGTTGAGTAATCTACAAAACATCATTAGCTGGACACAATGGAAGCCTGTATCAAGTTCAGACTTAGTATTACCCAAGCGTGTTAAAATAACTTATATGAAAGCTGTTGCTAGAACGCATCCGGATAAGTTACCGAATGATCTTGACACCAAATCTCGAATGCTAGCGGAAAACATTTTCAGCATATTAAGCAGAAATTGGGAGACATTCAAGACCGAGAATAATATGAGCTAGGTATTACATTTGATGAACTTGTGGTGTCTGTAAATATTTGATAAAGAAATAATTTTTATATAAATCACACTTTTTGATAGTATTTGCATTTTTTTCATCACGTTTTTATGTATTGGAAAATTTACATAGAGTTATTCAAATGGATTCATCTCCGTATTCTTTGACATACAAACCTAATGCTTTGACAGGAAATAGAAATCTATAACTTTGATACTCAATTGCACAAGAATGGTTGAATACACCTTCAACTTCTTCGAACTTCCATTCACCGGAAGGTTGTTGTCTTTTCTTCAATAAACCAATACCTCTATCGATCACATCTTTATGTGGATACTTAGCCAAAAGTAAAGCTATAAGAACCCAGGCAGTTTGAACAACTAATGATTTATCACTAGAAACATATGTATGCAGTTCACTTGATTTCATAGATTCACTCCAACCGCCATCTTCCAATTGTTTACTAACCAGAAAATCACAGCCTTTTTTTACAACATCAGAATTTTCGTAAGTTTCGCCAACTGTTTGTAATGCTTCCATGGCAAACATACCGGCATATGTAAAACAAATACCCCAACAACCATACCAGCTACCGTTTTTTTGTTGACAAGATTTAATGTAGTCAATAGCAATCTTTAGACGATGAGAAATTTCTTCTTTTCTATAATCATAATTTTTGTGGAAGTAAGTCAAACCTAGTACGGATGAGTCTGTGCATTCAACATAAGGGTATTCTACCATAATGTTACCAAATACTTCAGCTGGGTTAAGAGCTTCCATAATCAATGGAGCTTTGATTTTTTCGTATGTTGCAAAAGACCCAAATTCAAAAGATCCAGTATTTTGTAAACTCATTAAAATATCAATACCTTTATATAATTTTTCATCTGAAAACTCATGATGCACGGAAGCAAAAGTTGGAGAATTTCTAACCATGATAATAGCTTTAATGGATTCCGCAGTACAATCAGACACAGTATAGCCTTGTGTTTTAGTTGAAAACCCCCAAGCACCTACTCTTTTATCCCTAAAACTACCTGGAACACATTCTGTATCAAACTGAGAACGACACAAAAATTTATAAGCTGCAACAATTGCATCGTAAAATTCTGGTTTTTCTGCTAAACCTGCTACAAAATAATATTGTATGAAAAAGGCACAATCCCAGACTTGTGTCCCATTAGTGCCCATTACAGTCATACCTTGTGGTCCGTGGAATAAAGCATCTTTCATTCTGTATTGAAATCTTTTAAACTCTGGAGAATCTCTACCTTTTTCGATTAATGTGACTAGTGCACAAAACGCTTGATTGACTGGAGCAATACACAAGTAATCCGTGTTTTCGATTTCTTTTTTGATTAAGTCATAAACAACTTTTTTGGATTTTTCATAGAGCCATTTTGGTCTCACATAATTTTCGTAAAAAACTAAACAGTCATTTGCAACATCTAAAGTTTTGGAATGCGGATAATATAAATCTACGCCACACACCGTATTTCTATGTTTTGAGAAATCAATAGTCTCAAAAGGTTTTGTGTAGATTTCTGTCCTAATTTCAGCTAATAAAGGTGTTAACTCACAAGTAAACTTGGTCAATGAGAGGTAACTAATTGGAATATAGACACCTCTTGTGTGAACCCACCAGCGACCAGGATGAATTGGTAAGGAGTACGGTAATAACCAAGTTTCAGGAGGAGCTGGGTTGACACCTTCCCATTTATAAAGATTTAATACACTCAACCAAATCTTTCCCCAATGTGGAGCACCGATAGCACCTCCTAATCTCATCAAAGTATCTTTTGCTTTAACGCAAACAGGGTGATCGCTTGGTAATCCTAGTAAACGTAAATTAACATAATTCAAAACTGTACCGAATACGGTACTTTTATCAACCGAATGTAAACCCCAACCACCATCAACCGGGTGAGAAGTATTTACGATATATCTAATCATTTCAATCCTTTCATGTTCAGGAATCTCAATACCAGCAATATAGTTAACAGCAATATATCCAATGGTCATAAACATAGGACCTTTATATTGGCATGGAAACATACCAGATTCTGGATCTTGAAGTAATTTGTAAAAAGAAGCACCATTATGACATGCATTTTCAGCTTTAAAATTTGAAGAATTTGAATTAGTTTCTGGGTGGGGTGAAGGAAATTCAGGAACCTGTAATAGCCATTGGGTATATGTGGACTGTTGATCTTCATCAGTGACATCTTCTGGCCTCAAATATTCCCAACTCTCTCTACCCAATTCATCAGTACGCAGTCTCCATAATTTTGAATCAGTTTTTGGTAAACCTATTTCTTCAGAGTAGAACTGGATAGCCATAATCGCAGTTCTTTACTTGTCTATCACGTTTATCTTGATTGATATTCAAATTATTTTATCAAGTTCGGCACTCTTTTTACTTATTAAGCACCAAAATAAATTAGAACCCATTTTGAGTAATGATCGTTTTAACTTGTATATCTTAATTACTTCTACGAGATGAGTATATCTTTTAATTTTTTACAAAGTGAAAGCAATTCCGAACGGTTGAACTAAACGAGCTTATTCGAAAACTGAAAATAAAAAAAAACGTAACGTTATGGTTATTAAATAATTATCTAGATAATTTGATTTATAATGACTACGAAATCTTTGACATATTTTGAATTTTGAGACAACTTAATCATCGATACAATAACGCAATTATATTTTGTTCTATCCAAAAATTCATAGTCAAGTAAATTTGAAGTGCACCAAAATATTTATCATAAAAACTAACAAATTATAAGTTCATATTTGGTGACGTACTCTTAACACGTTCAACATATCATCAACACAAATTTGTTATTTTGATTTCTCTCAGTTTAAGTATTTGGAATATAACGAGAAGCAACGATTAAAACGCATGGAATCAATCAAAAGACATATCAATCATATTTATCAGCATGAGTTCCCCTTTTATATAATATCATTAAGCTATTTTTCAATATTTGCTTTAGGTGAATTTTTCCATCTGATATTAGGTGAAGAAACTTTAGATTACCATAGGAAGAATTTTTATTTTCTTAATTCCAAAAATATCATCAATCAAATATTTGCATACAATGGTAACTTAGTTTGGTTGTTACTGTTTGTTTTAACATTTTATTTACTTTTGCATTTCAAAACAGTCAGTGCTAGAGAACATTTACCAACTTTTGAAAATGAAATTATTGAACGTACAACAAGATTAAGTGATTATACAGATAGGGCGAACCATTATTTATTTAAGCAATATTTCTTCAAGTACTGTTTGAAAGTATTGTTTTTATTCATTATTTTTTTTTTCATTGATTCTTTATTTTTGATAACTGGTGGCTCATGCAGTGATGGCAGTGGAACCATATTTTCAGAGACTTGTCGATCGAACAATGGAAAATGGGAAGGTGGATTTGATATAAGTGGACATTTCTGCTTCTTGATAACAATAAGTTTGATTTTATGGTGCGAACTTATCAAACTTTACAATATCATTATCGATGACTCATTACTCCATGAATTGACAATTTTTTATAAAGTTGCAGTTTGCTCAATTTTAGGCACATTATTTATCTGGTTTTGTTTGTTGTGGATAACTTCAATTTATTATCATACATTTTTAGAGAAATTTTTTGGTTGTGTTTTAGGTTACGTAACACCAATAATGATGTATTATGTTATACCTTCAATTGATCAAATAAATAAATTAATCTATATATGATTGTAAAACCAATTTAAAATATCATATCTCTATTAAAATAATCTTGAAAAAGTGATTTCTATGCATTTAATTTATTTTATTGTAATTTGTTAATTTTTGTTATATGTTGTATGTGATTGTGTATTTAATGGTATAAAGTTCAAGTTTGATTTGAATATGATATCGTGATGTCGTTAGAGAAATGTATTCTGCTATTGTAAATTTTTTTATGGTATTTTATTGTTTTTTCTGTTTTTTTTTTTGTTTTTTTTTTGCTTTTTTATTTATTATTCAGTATCCTTCAAGAGTGTAGTTTCTTTGTCATTGAAATTTGTTCAGCTTTGTTATTTGAGTATGGAAATTTATTGTCATAAGTTGTATCTATACTGCCATCATCAAAAGATCTTTTCCTATCGATCAATTTTCTGTAGAACAGATCATAATCCAAAGACTTCAAAACAAAATCTTCCATAATCTTCAAATCTCTCAAAGAAGAACCTGTAATCAAACTCCAATTGGATAGACTGTAATTCCCGTCCACTAAGAATTTGTTAGCTAAAATCAAAGAAGTTATAAACATTCTCTTTATGCAAAATGTGAATTCAGGCCTTTTCTGTCCTAATGATGCTAATGCGAAATGTGTTGATGTTGTTGTTGATGTTGTTGTTGTTGCGGATGGTGCTGACTTTGTCACTAAGTAAAATTTCTTTAAATAATAAATTGCATGGTCAATTGTTGACACGTTGACGTTACTTGAATTTGTTCTTTTGATGATTTCTTTCAAAAACATTTTCAAATTTTTCTTGTTGATAGTGAATAAACCATTCTTCAAATTGAAACAAAAGTTCAAATCGTATAACTGCTCAACAACATTATTAATGTACAATACATTTTTCAAATTCAAGTTCAATAAGTCATTATTCAAAAAATCATCTTCTTCATCGACAAAATTCTCGTAAACCGGTGTTTGATAACAGCACAGACTGTTGTTAAACTTCTTCATGTTGGATAACACACTAAACTACCAACCACTCTTTTTCTCTCTGTCTTTTTGACTTTACGATCTCCTTTCTGTTCCTTTCTGTTCCTTTCTGTTCCTTTCTGCTCTTTTCTCAGCAAAAAAAAAGACACCAATGAAGCTTTAATAACTTTCTAAACAAAAATTAAAGCAAACATTTTTTTTTTGATTCTCTACAGATGATCAGATATAGCAACAAGTGAATTCAGACAAATTAATCGGAAGTGTATATTATAGTTAGTAACGGCACTGCGTAACACGGCGTAACACTGCGTAAAATTGGGTTTATAAAATAGTTTTCGAATAGTGCAGAGACACAACACTAGACCTTGGGTATCCTCTACCTTTCAGACTCATGGAAAGAAGAGTCACAAGCGAAAAGAACCACAAAACACAGTTCTGCAGAACAGAAAAACAAAATTAATCCAACAATATTCTAACCGCCACTCTCTTTATATATTTTCCTAAATTCCCAAAAATAAAACTTTGAAAAAAAGCCATAAAAAGAAACGATTCCTCCAACTCTAAACCCTTCCCCCCAACAGCCCAACCACCACCCCATTCTTTTTTACCGCCGGCCCCTTTCCTCGCATCCACGCCCGCCCACATCCCAAAGAGTTTCCACAGTGTGTGTTTTTGTGTTTTTGTGTTTTTGTGTT
>JAKTPK010000171.1:0-10339 GCA_030557565.1 Tetrapisispora arboricola | reverse complement strand
TGTGTTTTTGTGTTTTTGTGTTTTTGTGTTACTCATTTTTTTTCGTCGCCACATCGGGCTCTCACGCTCAATGAAAAAGACGTCGCACAGTTCGTATCGCTTATCGCTCGCAAGCCCAGCGACAGACTTTGTTACTCATAATCCCCACGCCTGGGAGCGGTGGGCGGGCGGTGACTAATCTCTGGTGAAAAAATTTTGTGTTGAGGTTGCAAGACACTGGTGGTGGGGGGCACGTCGAATAGCACTGTTCCGCAGTGTTGCATCAGTCATAATGTGTCGCTGTGTGTGTATTGCGCTATCTATCTATGTACACCTATGTATCTCTACAATTGCTCACACACATGCATGTGTGTGTGAGTGTGTGTGCGATTGAGTCATTTTGCATCTTGTCAGAGTGCTGTGCTATTTACATGTTTGCTGCTGGTGGGGGTCTAGGGAATACGAGAACACGGTTATTGCTTCTTTCCATCGTCTACGATGTGACCGAGCTTATCTCTCACTCCAGATCTGATGTATTTGTCAACGAAATTGACTTCGTTTTCTTTCAATGAGTCGTTCTTATTCTTGGCGATTACACACCATGTGGTGCCCATATGGACCCGTTTTTCACTGACTATGTCCAGTTGAGAGTCATCCAAGATTTCGCCAATATCTAGGTTCCATCTGCAACCCCAGGTATTCAATCTTTTGGAGGCTCTCTTATCTAGCACTTCATTGATAAAATTGTAGTTACCTCTGCCGTGTTCCAACAAGATTATACGCCCCCCTGGTTTCAGCAATTTACTGAAATTATTCAATGCTTCAACAGGATCTTGATGTGAACACAATCCGAAGGTTTCGATTATTGTATCATATTTTTCACCTTTTTCGTTGATTTTAATCAGATCTTCTGCCTTCCCACAAACAAATCCAACTTTTTTGAATAGTGGAAATTTTGTTCTGAATTTTTCTTTGGTGATTTCTATCATTTTCAATGATGAATCTAAGAAAGTTATTGAATTGATCTTTTCAGGATTCAAGTAATTAATGTTACGTCCTGTACCACAAGATACCTCTAATACATCACCATGACATTGTTTCATTAACCATTTGCGTCTACGGCCCATGAATATCATTTTCTCTTCAAAATTGATTTCTGAATCGTAATCAATGGCTTTTTGTTCATAGAAGTCAGTAGTATCGGTTGCTGGCATTATACATTTATTAATCTCATTTTCACCAAAATCCTCGCCATTGTATTTGTTACCATCAAATTCAGAACCATTTCCTTCACATTCTTCTTTTAACTCTTCATATTTTGCTAATTTGTTGATATCTCTTGTTCTCATATTATTTGAGTCTGCTAAAGACTTCAATTTGATCCTATCGTAATCAGTTGCATCTTCATTCTCAACCTTCTCTTTCAATGTTTCGGTTTCTTTCTCTTTGTAATACTGTTTGTTAAGACTATTCAATCCACATATAACAAAAATTGCATATAAAGCAATCAAGTATTTGGTTAATGATTTCTTAAATTTTTCAGATCTGGCTATAGCCCCCCATCGAATAATTCGATCTGGTGATTTCAAATCTTGTTCCAGTTTATCCAAATCGGAATGCTTATTAGTTTTTAACGCATTGCTTCGACGACTACTATTTTTGATAGAATATTGAGCATATAGGATGGATCTTGTGGTCACAAACGTTCTTTTCAGTGAACACTTTAAAAAAATTCTTGAAGTCAAATTGAAAGACATGATGAGATGTAACCTTCTCACAACTTTTCACTCTCTGATCCCAGCAATAGATCTTTTTTTGACTAAAAATATCTCAAATATCTCTCATAATGTATGAATAGCTCAACTTCTTATAATCAAATCAGTCAGAGATCATAACTTGTCTCCAGGAATTAATTTATCTGAAGTTTAACATTAAGGTATTCAAATTTCAAAACTTCCGTTCTTCAAAAAAAACCAAACACATATGCATAAATTATATAAGAGAGACTAAAGTTAGTAAAGATATGCTTTTATGAATATAAGTAAGACAAAATGTCGAATAATTATTAATCTTTGTTAAAAGTAGATAACTATACACTTAATGTCAAGACAGCAAAAACTTTGGTTGAATTAACATCTGTTAAATATAATCTATAACTTTTTTCATGAAATCTATCAATGTACAAAGATAACTTAGTTCTTGGGTAGATATGATTGATATTCTTATATTTTATCACTTTGATCACTTGTTGTAACTCTGGAAGATAACAAAATGCACAATGTATCAAAATCTGGACAATCAAAGGTCCTTGTGCAATAACATCATCGTAATGTTCAACGGTCTGCGCATAATTTTTATCCCAGTGAATTTTATGTGTATTCAAAGTCAATTGACTATATCGAAAAATATCTATTTCATCTATTGTAAAATTGGTAATTGGTTTCATTGTTGAATTCAATTCTGACTCAACATTTGTTATTATACTAGGTTCATCATTTGTAAACGTTAACCACCTACTTTCCTTAAGATCGTATTTCATATCAGTTTTTGCTGGTCCGTCTAAATTAGAGGTAGGTCGTATTGATCTTTCGATACAAATATAATAACTGTCTTTGATGTTTTTCAATTGTTTGATGTGTTCCGTACAGGTATAACTTTGTCCAAATTTGAGATTTTTATTCATGATTATCTCACCCCTCGACCATAAACGTCTTTTAAACTTTATATCTGGATTATTTAATATTTTTGCCGGTGTAAGGTAATCAAAGTAACCATCTGTGCTTAGCTTTGAACAATATGGATTGAAATATAATAAATGGGACCCAATTGGCAAATGATCTTCTCTCATCAGTTCCATACCCTTGAATAATTTATTGCCAATAACATTTTTAAAATCATTGAAAAGTTTAGGGTTAATAATATCTGATATTGATTTATTCGATTTCAAGCAGTTCATATCCTTGCTGAATTATTATCAGCGGAGCATAAGTACTATTTTCAATCATAGTATAGTACCTTTTTAAGTTGATATTTTTATTACTTGAATGGAGAATTTCGATTGCTTTCAGTATGCTGCCATTTTTATATCATCAATTTTTTTTGAAAAATTACTAAAGTTAATGTAATTTACATTTGATTAATTTATAAAATCTCAAATGAATGTGTTTTGGAGTAATAAACAAAAATTTAGACACAGCAAATTGTATTACGATTGATGTGCTATGAAAAGAGCATATGGACATGTTACTGACAGTGAAAATGTTTCAAATGAAGAATTTGATAACCGCACTAGTGATTTGCTGGAAAGTGATGTAAATGAGACTGATTCTGAGAATGAAGATGAAGAATATAATCATGACGAGGATGTAGATTGGGAAGACGTCCCTCTTTATATTGAACCTGAAGATAAAATGAAAGAACGAACTGATGGTGATTTAATGATCGAAGTTTCAAATGCTGCTTTTTCGAACCAAAGATCTCATAAAAGAGTCAAAAGGGTTACACATCGTTTCAAAAGACTGAAATATGGACTCTCTATTATAGAGATCCCTTTCTATTTGAGAGCTTTAAAAGATCGTATCAAGATTTGTTCAGAAGTTCGGTTAAATAGAAGATTATTTAGATCTGTTCCAAAATTAATCGTTAAAAAGTTCATTTCTTGGAGCAAAATGGATCAAAAACTTAAGACCTCCAAATTAAGAACATTAATACTTGGTGCTGTATTTTGGTTTCGATCAAATTATAAAGTTAACAGCAACGGTTTCAGACAAAATTTCAATAGGTTAAATTATTTGTTGAATAATGAAGATAATAAAGCATCAGATCAATATAACTACGTTTTAAAGCACACAGATAAATTCTACGGATCGAGACCTCTAATTAAAAACCTACTAGAAGATCTCCGTAGCATGGCGAAAAAGAAAATGGCAAATAGAGATTACTTAGTACTTTTTTTTATCATTATTCTGAATAGTCTTCTGAAAGATAGATGTAATTATAGTTTAAAATTATGTTTTGCGCTTCCGACTCATGACTTCGATGTCTCAAGTTCTAGAAACACGTTAACTATCGATCACATTGAAGATATCGTTCCAAATAAATATGATACTGATCTCTTGAAACCCAATTTTTGGATTGAACTAACATTTGAAAACGCCACATTGTATGTTATTGATCCAATCGTTGGAATCAATGATGACGAAATTGCGAGATGTTACAATATTGATGAACCTGTAAAGACATATTCATCCAGTTCACTAAACATGAAAAACAATCAGCATTATAATTATGTGGTGAACATTGATTTATCAACATCAATAATAAGTGATGTATCTCCTCGTTATATCCCCAATTTGTCATACAGGTACTTTGAGGATTGTCCATTCAATATATTTAGTAATAAAATGTCTTATAAAGGCTTTATTTATTTTCGAAAAACAATAAGACTTTTGAACAAGGAAGAATCAACAAACACTTTTGATAATTATATATTGATGAAATACCTAGCCAAAAAAAATTACTTTTTACCAAATAAAGTCTCTGAAACTCAGAGATCGAAAAATTTTATTTTGCCTAGTCTTTTAGGACAACTAAACTATCTGAAACCAAAATCAGTGCCGCTAAAATTGTTTACTTATAAGACAAACGTTCAAGAAATAACCGAACCTATATATTGGAGAAAAGACGTAGTCGTTTTGAAGAGTAAGCAAACTTGGAATATCTTGGGTTATTCTATAAAGTTGAACAGTAAACCAAGGAAAACAAAAACTTATACTTCATTAAAAAATAAACGGGATGGAAAGATGACCCAATATTCAATTAATGAGTTATTCTCTTATGATCAAGTTCAACGAACACAAAAGTTACCTCAGTATGTTATTAATGTTGATGGTGAGAAAAAGTTCAACACTAATCCCTTAATATACAAAGGGAAGTACGATAATGTTGAAATATTTAATGAATCGAATGTTCCGATTGGATTCAACTTATTTCCGTTACATTCTGACAAAGCACACAATCTTAACATCAAACTATTAATTAAAAAACATAACAAATGTGTCACAGAAAATCATCAAATAAAATATCTGGATGTAGTAACTGGATTTGATTTCAAGAAAAAACCTAATTATGCTATGCCAAAAATAACACACATATTGCTAAATAATAAGGACTTTAAATTATTAAGTCGTATCATTTCACAGCATGTGGATATTCAAAGGTTAAAGCATTGGTCAGAATTTATTTCTAGATTGAAAATATATGAACGAGTCAATCAAACTTAGTTTCATCGTTTCTGATTCTTTGAATTACATAGAATTTTGCACAACATCATTAAAAATACACGCATTCATATTATACTCTTATTCTATTAATTAATTTACTTTTTTTTTCTCAAAGTTATATAAAATAAGCTACCTGGCATTTTTGTTAGTTATTGTTAACATGTCCCAAAATAAAATCTATTCGACAGTTCCAACATTCTCGGGTTAGTTCGTCAAACTTTAAAGTTCGTCATTGTGAAAAATAAAATTGTATATTCAAAATTTCATATATCAAAAAATTTGATGAGTTTGGAGTTCTCAGACATTTTTATTTTTGGATCTTCAAGTTGAGAATGAATACTAAATCGAAATCAAGTGTTTTTGTTCAGTTTCATCGAATTTCAGAACTAGTGTTTGCTTTCGAAAGTAGTAGCGACATACAAATATCAGAATTAATCAAAAAAGAGTTTCAAACGGTAAATTTTTATATGTTCTTACACTCCAAACTAAGATAATTAATAAAAAAATTGATGGTTGAAAGTAATCAAATTGTCTATACGCACAGGTACATCAATAATTTTGCGAAATGGCAACCAGACAAAGATGTTAAAAGTTGTTTGCACTGTGATGCTAACTTTACATTTGTAAATCGTAAGCATCATTGCAGATGCTGTGGTTGTATTTTTTGTGCAGATTGTTCTAACCATTTTGTTAGATATGTTTTAAATAAAGTTAAGGTCATAACTAGATGGTCAGATGACAAAGAAGCAGCTCCTTATAGAACTTGTATATCTTGCTATCAAAATTTGTTGCAATCTAAATTATTGTTACCATCCAGCGCTAAATTGTTAGAAGGTAGAAATGTACCGAGTGGTGAAGACTCAAAAACAGCACAACCGCAAATTAATGAAAATCAATCAACTGGACTGGAAACTTCTTCGACTGACAATATTTTAGTTAGTATCAGTGGAAGTATTCCTAATAGCAATAATAATCAAACGTTGGTTAAAGACGCATCGAATGTAATTTCATCTGCAGAAAATGAAGATGCAGTAACTGACACTGAACAGAACGAAAATTCGAACGGTGATGAATATCATTGTCCCATATGTAATTTTGATTTAAGAACCTTAGAAGATGAAGCTCAAACTTCTTTACACGTCGAAAATTGCATAAAAAATGCATCTTCAATTCGCCAGCATCTAACTTCTGGGATTACCAATGGGGGGAAACTTAACTGTAATTCCACATCAATAAGAAATAGAATGTTAGTACTTAAACTTCCTAAGAATGATAATGAAAACACCTTGGTTGAATATGAAGAATGTCCGATATGCTTTGAAACAATGGAACCTGAGCAAAAGTTGGCTAGATTAGAGTGTTTGTGTTTGTTTCACTATTCTTGTATTAAATTGTGGATGAAGAAAAAGCTTCAAAAAATTTCTTCCACAAATGGTTTAGATGCAAGAAATGTCATTTTTTGTCCTTTACATGATGCAATCTTCTGATCAATTCAATTTTCAATTTTATTAAATTTTAACGCAAAGCTAATATAAAATACAATCAGCTTAATTCATATGTTGCCATTGGCAATTTCATACCTGCATCGATAGTCATCTCTACATATATATAATTAATAACATAACATTTAAGGTTAAACTATTCACCTGAAGTTCAACATGGAACCAGATATCTATACATTACCTTAGAAAATTAAAATTAAAATCAATAACTTTATATATTCTATTATTCTTCTACTTCACTGAACAAATCACTATCAATATCTTCTGGTACATCTTTGTAATCATCAGACTCACTTTCACTTGAGCTTTCATTAGTGTCACTGCTTTCCATATTACTGTCTTGATTTTGCCCTTCTTGTAGCTTCCTTTGTTCTCTTCTTGCTAGTTTACGTTGTTTCTTAGCATCCTTAACAGCCTTCTTCTTGGCTATATTTTCTTCTTGCTCCTTTCTTCTTTGTTCTTTCAATCTCATCTTCTCAGCATGTCTTTTTTCCAATATCTTTATCTCAGCACTTGTTTTTTTAACATATTCATGATGTAAAACCTTTCCGGAACAAATACCTTCTTCAATTTTTACCAACTTTAGAGTCAATCTTGGACCAATTTCAGTCAACTTGATGGCCTTTTTCTTTGGGGTTGGAGTATTATCGACAAATGCTTGTTTTTCGACGTCATCATTTTCATCTTCATCCACTTCATCATCATCTTTATCTTCTTTCTTGTTGGCTTTAACTGGTTTAGTTCTTATGGAATTTTGATCTATAACTTTGACAATAGCATCTTCATCAACTTCTGATTCAGAAGTGTAAGCCCCAATGTCATGATCTAATATTAATGAAGAAATATCTTCTTTTCTATGCAAATTAGGAATGGATTTATGTATATTATTTTTGGCTTTATATAATCGTTTCAAATTTTTGGAAATATCAACTTCTCTAACGTCAATGAAATAATGACGCATGGAGATCTCCCCAGTTGCCTGGTCTCTGTTAATTAAAAAGACTCTTTTGATCGAGTTCAATTGAGTTCTAGATGGATTTAAAGGCGGGAAGATATTTTGAAACATGGAGACAACAACTTTTTCGACATTTTCTTTTGTGATGGTATCTTCGTCAATACTTTTATTTTCTAATTTATCTTTATTTTTAACGGCTATGAAACCATTCAAAACCAATAGAGGTGGATCCAATACATCTGCTTTATTTAGGGATTTTGGTCGTTTCAAATACTTTTTTATATCTTTAGCCAACGAATAATCCAAGACTTGAAAAGAAATTGTTGGACCATGTGGTGTTCTTGCAATCTTCAATGAAACAGAGCCTGTCTTTTCGGACTGAGTGAATAAAAATAAATGAGACACACCCAATGGACCACTCATTACAACAAAATCTTTTAATTTATTGGATTTTCTTTCTTTTAGTTTCACAGCAGTATGTGGTTGCATGATTTGACGAAAGTCTTTTACCAATTGATTCAAGGAATGATTAGATAGAGAAGTCTGGCCAACCCTAATGACCATTGATTTTGGAATACCTTGGGTCTGCTCTGGTGTAACTACAGCATGTGTTCTTTTCTTCTGTCTTCTTTTGGCCATCTTAGAAGGTGTTTTCTGGATTGTTAGTTTTTTTTGACTCAAGTTTAGTTTTCAAACATGTTCATGAAATCGAATATATTGATATAGAGAATACTCAAAACAGAAAAGCTCATCTTTATAAAGATCTTGTTTATTACAAAGTGTGTTTATCAATTGGTATTTAGCCCATTAATCAAATATTAATTTTGCGATGAGCTGACAATTGTGAAAAATTCGTTACCGCTTAATGAAAATTTTTAAAGTGCGAGACCTTCTAGGGATTTTACAGAAGCTATTAATTATGAGTATCATTGATACATATTTTGATGTTTAAGTTCTTATTTAATGGAAAAGGATTATTGATGAGTTTAAGAAAAGAGGGAACGTTAGACTTATTCATCAGCTATTTTTGATTAAGAAGAACTTACTTTCACATTATTTTTTTCGAACAAATTAACTTCAATATAAACAGCAGCTCAACAATTCATTGTAATCAGACATGGGAAATAAAGTGACCAAGAAACATTCTTCTGAAACTGCAAATAGCCCAGCTGCTTTAGCTTCCAAAATCAGGGAAAAAGCCTTGGAAAATCAAAAAAAATTACTAGAAAATAAATCTAATCCTTCTAAGGATATAGCTTCTGACGATGATGAACATCCTAAGAGACAAGTGATTAGAACCGAGGCTGATATCGAAGAAAATACATCAGAAGAAACCTTTTCATCATTTAATGAACTGGATTTAGTTCCTGAATTAATTCAAGCTTGTAATAATTTGAATTATTCAAAGCCAACCCCCATTCAATCCAAATCTATTCCACCAGCTTTACAAGGTCATGATATAATTGGGTTAGCACAAACTGGTTCTGGTAAAACAGCAGCCTTTGCCATTCCAATTCTGAATAAATTATGGGAAGACCAGCAACCTTATTATGCATGCATATTAGCTCCAACCAGAGAATTGGCTCAACAAATCAAAGAAACGTTTGATTCATTAGGTTCGCTAATGGGAGTACGTAGTGTGTGTATTGTGGGTGGTATGAATATGATGGATCAGGCCAGAGATTTAATGCGTAAGCCACATATTATTATTGCAACACCAGGTAGATTAATGGACCATTTGGAAAACACAAAAGGCTTCTCTTTACGTAAGTTGAAATTCTTAGTTATGGACGAAGCTGATAGATTGTTAGATATGGAATTTGGTCCTGTCTTAGATCGTATCTTGAAAATTATTCCTACACAAGGTAGAACAACCTATCTGTTTTCAGCTACAATGACATCTAAAATTGAAAAACTTCAAAGAGCAAGTTTGACTAATCCAGTCAAATGTGCTGTATCTAATAAATATCAAACTGTTGAAACTTTAGTTCAAACGTTGATTGTCGTTCCTGGTGGTTTGAAAAATACGTATTTGATTTACTTATTGAATGAATTTATTGGAAAGAGTATAATTATATTTACTAGAACAAAAGCCAACGCAGAAAGATTATCTGCTTTATCCAATTTACTGGAGTTCAGTTCCACAGCATTGCATGGTGACTTGAACCAAAATCAAAGAACAGGTGCTTTAGATTTATTCAAAGCAGGTAAAAGATCAATTCTAGTGGCTACGGATGTCGCAGCAAGAGGTTTAGATATACCATCTGTTGATATAGTCATCAATTATGATATTCCAGTCGATTCCAAATCATATATCCATCGTGTTGGTAGAACCGCGAGAGCTGGTAGATCTGGTAAATCAATATCATTAGTATCACAATATGATCTTGAATTAATTTTAAGAATAGAAGATGTTTTAGGTAAAAAGTTACCAAAAGAAAATGTAGATAAAAATGCCATTATGATGTTCAGAGATTCCGTAGATAAGGCTAATGGTGAAGTTATTATGGAAATGAACAGAAGGAACAAAGAGAAACAGTCAAATGGAAAAAATAGAAAGTCCAGAATGAGAGCTAGAGAAGATATGGACAGAGGTGAACGCTGATATGAAACAGCCAAAA
>JAKTPK010000169.1:156453-177540 GCA_030557565.1 Tetrapisispora arboricola | reverse complement strand
TGTGATTGCTGCTGCAACTAATTCTAAAGGAAGTGTAACTAACCAAAGAATCAGATAATTTAAATTAACTGTGAATGCAAATGACGGGTCAATGAATCTTGTCATATAAACGTTGAACCCACCAACAATAGGAAAAGTAGCTGCCAGTTCACCTAATGCGTTAATGACAGTAAATAATGCAGAGGAAATGATGACCCAACCGATAATCAAAGAAGCAGGACCACCAGTGTTTAATGCAGTACCAGAATTGACAAAAAGACCGGTACCTATAGAACCTCCAATCGCCAGAGTCAACAAATGCCTAATATCTAAATCTTTATTTAAATTCCCGTCAGTGGTCATGAACCGGTCTACATTTTCATTATTTGCTGAAATGTTGTCGATCAAGTAAGTCTCAGCGACATTATCAGAATTCGCAGCTTTCTTTTCATAATCAACATTAGAATCATTAGTTGAAGAAGTTCCATCAGTTGGAACTGTTGGATTATTTGTTATGTCGTTATTTGTTGCTTCTACAATGTTGAAACCATCGACAACATCATTCCAATACGCTTTCGAAAACATTCCTAAGCTCACCATTATAACTATTCTATAGTAGCACTGGTATGTTTGTCTTATGGGAACTTTATTGGATAATTATGAACTCCAAAATGCGATTGAATGCAATGATGCAGAATGTGTAATTTTTTTCAAAGGTCTAATATATGTTAGAGAAATGCTTTGTTCTTTCAATAAGCTGAAATGACAATTTTTGATATATATATACTTGGGTTGGGATACCTATTCACACAGCTCACAGTTCTGGACATGAAAATATTATTATTAAAAGTGGAGGACATCTACAAGTTAACCTATGCTTATATATATAATTACCCTAATTGCATAGCTTAGATAAAAGTTATTCAAGAAGAATTCCTTCATCTCATCTATTCCTTGGAAATTCCTCACACATTCTCCAGATGATATCGGTTATTTCGTGAAATGAAATTTAAGCGCTACAGTTTTTTTTCACATTTCTTTTTTTCAATTAGCAAAAAAATTCTTGGTAATACTATGTATATTGCTGTAAAATTGTGAGTAATGAATGAATCAATCAAATGTTTACATCGATTGATAAGAAATATATCTTAATGGTCATCGGCATCGAAAAAAAATTGAAGTAGGTTGTTGAAGGGCCAAAGGCTGTAGAAAATTTTTTGATAAACTACTATTTTTGTACAAGTAGCTCTTTACATTATTGTCAAGCAAGCAGGAGAAAACTTCTTGGCTAAATGAATATGTAAGAGTATTTCTTTTTAAAATACGATTATTTTATCAATTTTCATTACATTAATATATAACGTAAATGTATTAATATATCTAAATGCTTATCAAGCTTTGAACCCATAAATTACTATATATACATGAGAGCAATATTCATTATGTTATGCGGTTATGAGATTCAAACTCACTAACACCATATGTGTAACAACTGTACAAGTTTTGTTTTCTTTTGAAATTCTTCTTCTTCGATTTCCTTTTCTTGTTTAAACAAATCCAAATCCAAATCTTTTCTTCCTAAATCAACATCGATCTCTTCAACTGGAATTAGCCAATTCCAATTTCTATTATAGAGCTTATGAGCTAAATAACTTGCAATCAAAATCGGGAATGATAGATAGCCTTCAAAAAATGATTCGGCATCTGCACCAGATCCACCAACCGGAAACAAAGATACCCAAAATGATGCTATAAGTACTAAAATCAATACAATTGTACCGTACCATGACCCCACAATACCACATTGTGAGACGTATGCTAACTCATTTAAACTTCTGTTTTGAGCTTTGAGCGCAGACCTAAATCGTATATGTGATAAATTTATACCAATCCAACAGAAAATTGTCGAAAGACCACATATAGCAGACAGCCAAGTGAATACTTCCTCTTGTTTATTAGAAGCTGCTATGAAAGATAATAAGCCCACAAATAAAGTTGCAAAAATCGAGTATAACGGTCTGCCTCTTTTATCAACTCTACTAAAAAATTTAGGTAACGTTGATGTCAAAGCCATTGAAACCATAACTCTTGAACAGACATAGACACAACTATTTGCAACTGATAACAAAGAAATCAGGATAATAGCATTCATTAGTGATGGCAAACCTTTAATACCGGCATTTTCAATGGAAATAACCAATGGAGAAGAAGCAGCGTCAACTGAACTGGAACCATTTAATAACCTGCTGTCGTTGTATGGAACTAATATACCAATTAATGTTAAAATACTAATATATGAGAAAGTGATGATCCAAAATGTACGTTTAGTAGCTKTTGGRATTGTCTTTCTAGGATTYTTACTTTCWGMKGCGGATACAGCTGTCATTTCAACACCTGAATAAGAAAATGCAGCAGTTACAAAAACAGAACACAGAGCTTTGAATCTTGAACCTCCAGAATCACCACTGAATGCACCCGGAGATTTCCAATTCTTACCCCCAATGTATCCACCTGTTGGGCCACCACCGACAGATAAAACTATACCTAGAATAAAGAAACCTATAATAGCCAGAATCTTAATGACGGACATTACAAATTCAGCTTCTCCAAAGAACTTGACATCCATTAGGTTCAAGAACGCAATGAAGACGAAAAATATGACAACCCAAGCATCCGAATTAATCTCATTGTTCCAATATCTAATTGTGATTGCTGCTGCAACTAATTCTAAAGGCAGAGATACAATCCAAAGGATCAAGTAATTTAGATTAACAGCAAATGCGAATGACGGGTCAATGAATCTTGTCATATAAACGTTGAACCCACCAACAATAGGAAAAGTAGCTGCCAGTTCACCTAATGCGTTAATGACAGTAAATAATGCAGAGGAAATGATGACCCAACCGATAATCAAAGAAGCAGGACCACCAGTGTTTAATGCAGTACCAGAATTGACAAAAAGACCGGTACCTATAGAACCTCCAATCGCCAGAGTCAACAAATGTCTCATATCCAAATCCTTATTTAAATTTTCCCCATATTCCAATCCTGTTTCCGATCTATGCAAAGAATCGATATCATCGGTTGTATTATTTGCAAGTTTATAATCAGATTCTTTTGTGTTAAGATTCAACTCCGAATCTGTGATGCTTCTTGACGTACTTTGACTCAAACCATTTTCCAAACTATTATCGTTAACAATTTTGAAGCCATCTCTGACTTCACCCCAATACTGTCTAGTGAAAAAATTCTTGGACATTTTTGCTGTCTATGCTACAATATCGAAAGCTTTTCCTAATTTAACTTGTCCGAGTATACTAATTATTTAACATGATACATAATCACTTCAAACAGAAGAACAAATATGGTGATTCTTGGGAAAAAATAACATCGAGTTTATATATCTTGCAGTGGTATTCTACAAAGCTGTGGTAACAAGATTCAATCAAGATACAAAGACATATTGAAAAAACAAAATGTTTATCTTAGCAGATAGAGATGAAGATGAACAAGAACAGTTACAACACATGAAGCCATAGTAATGGTATTTCTAATAGTAAGTTTCTTTTTCCCACCAGCAAGTTTCTGTATATCATGTACCAGTGAGACGTACAAACATATGGACGGATCGGTTGTGGGAACCATCAAAGAGACTTATTATCCTGAAAGAAGTGCGAAAGAGATTGTTATACGATGACTAACAAATTCGAGCCACTACGAACCCAAATATCACTTCTAAGTTTCATTCAACGGCTAGAAGTTGTAGAATGACTAAAAAATGTACGAATATTAGAAAGTAGAAATTCCAACGTTCAGTTTTTTTCAACGTCCAGACAGCACAACTTAAATTAGTGCAATTGGAATTCGATGCTGTGGGATGTCTAACATTATTGTAGACACAGTTTCGACATCTTCTCTGTTCTGAACTTCAACGAGCTTTGAAGTTAGTGAAAACTGACAACATCACTCGATGCGATGGGTTTGCGGGTGGAAAATATATATGAATCATAATTGTGGTGTTTTTTTGATGATGTCCGTATCGACGTGAAAAATACATTGTTGAGTATCATCAGCAATGCTGACGCTGGGATTGCATCTCGAACGGTTTCGAAGATGCCAAGATTGAATGAATACCACCTCACACACACGAATGTGTGTGTGAGTGTTCTATCGCAGTTTTGTGTAAAGTTTAGTGTTAGAATGACTGTGTATAAAGATGTAAACTGCTTCGCTTACACATATTTTCTTGTCGAACCATTTCTTGTTACATAAACATTTTCGAATATCTCAATAAAGGTGAGAGAGAGTCCTTCTGCAAGCAGTAAAACATGTGGTGATCGGTTTTTATAGAGCAAAACTGTGAGCAGGACCAGTTACGTTAACGGATGGTTTAGTGCAAATGGCTTGGAGCTCGAGATTATTTAGGCATCACACATCTTGGATTGTAAACACAGAGCTTAGGTCTTGGAAACTGTGTGTGGTCATCCTGCTGTGAACAGAAGATCCGAAACTTGAAAGTAAGCAGTTGTAAATGCAATTCTTATTTGGCTATGTCGTTTGTCTCATATTGTTTCAATGGGGCCACGAGCATTTATTATCTAGAAAACTGAGGTGTAGGCCTCTAGGATATTTACTTTAACCACTTTCAATGCAGCTGCTGATTTTGTTGAGGCACTTTTCTCTATTTGATTACCTATGCATGCCTGGGAAAAGTTTTGAATGAATTGAGTATCGGGAGTTGAACTATGTTCAGTTTCATTATGGCTGGCAACCTTATTGACATTTAGAAGTCGAGGTGAAGGTTACAAAAGAATTTTGGGTTGATTTTTAGCTGTACTACTAGGGTTTACTGTTTGGTAATCATGGTTCGACTTTGAAAGTGTCGTGGCAGGTGCTCGTATGTCAATGTGCTGAAGCTGGCAGATTTGTGAAAAGCCATGCACCATTTCATAGTTATTGAGCAATGATCGTAATGCCATTTCCCATTATGTAACACATACGTTGTACATTAATGAAGAGCTTTTCGGATCTGTCAATTTCTTTTTAACAGTGGAAAGTGATAAAGAGTTGTTTAGATGAGGGAAGCTGATGTAGTTAATGATTTGCTGGGACATTCAGGAAATATATGGTTAGGATCACAAGATTGGATGTGAGGGGAGGGGGAGGGGGAGGGGTTTCTTGAATTTCCCAGGGTTTTGAATAGAATGATTAGAGTAGTTTTGTCGTAGAAGATGGTAGTGTATATGGGTTTTCTGTCATTAAGCCCTTTGTTCTTACTATATAAAAAGTCTGTTTGGAGCCTAAGTTTTCTCAGGTACATAATTTATCTCCTAAAGGTGGTAGAGCGATCGTGATAGAACATTACCAGTAATTTTAGTGTCTGGGTTCCGAAATGGATTACATTTATTATACATAGATTAAATTACTTCCCGCACAAAACAGAAACTTAGGTTATACATAATACTTGTACTTTCAATCTCATAACAAATATTTCGAGCTCTTGAGTATTAGTGAATACGTTCTGCAAAGAGACAAAGTGTAGATCAGGAAGTGATCCAGGAAAACATTATCATATTTTAGTCACAATTCAAACAATCTCTATAGTCGAATATCTACGCTGCGCTTCATTGTCACCACTCATATTTTCAACACAAGTAGCATTGTCATTGATTTTCCATTGACTGTCGTGTTCCTTCTAATTTCCATTGTTTCATATTGTGGTTGCATGATGATACAAGAATAGCGTTAATCATGCTGTCATATCCACCTTTATTTCACCTTTTACTCACGATCCTAGATACGGCCAAACAGTTTTCAAAACTTTTTGTAAATTAGATGAAGCGGTGGCTCAATGGTAGAGCTTTCGACTCCAATTAAACTTTGGATTTATTCGGAAACTATTGCAATCGAAGGGTTGCAGGTTCGATTCCTGTCCGTTTCATTTATTTTTTATTTTTTATTTGACACAACAAAAGGCCTGGTGCATGTCTACTCTATATGTGTGGACCACCACCACTCCTACAACGTGTTCGAGAACACGCACAAGCCACTACCAAACCAACCTCAAGAATATCAACTTTCTTTTTGTATTTTTCAGCCCGTAGTTGCAATTACGACGTTAAACAAGATCAGACAATCGCAGCTAGGATTGCTGGACTGTAGAACTGGCAAATACAGCCATTGTACATCGAACATTATTCACCAATTCCAGCCAAGTCGTGGCTATTTCGCAGCTTGTAGCCAGCATTTTCGTAATATGCAAACGCCAAATTTTCGAACCAAAAAAGTTTTTTTTTCATTTCTCGAACTTTTCGTGGCCATTTTCAAGAATTCCTACGGCGTTTTACAGATTATCTCGAAAAAAGAAGGCTGGTTTTCGAAAAGTTTGATGGAATCACTCTCAATATCTTGAAAAGCCATTCCATTGCTGGTTCAATTCTAGTGGAATAGCATTGACCCTGAGATTCACATGATACAGCCCAGTGCTAGTGCTAGTGCTAGTGCTGGTGCTGGTGTTGGTGTTTAGAGAGATGCGAAAACTTTGAGTGTATCGATATACTGTCCTTCTTCTTCAGGTATCTGCAGATAGACCATTTGTGAGATTGATGAAGATTAAATAGAACAGCTCTGTGACAACCTCCAAGATAATGGAAGTATACTATAAGCCTGTTTGAAATTTGTTACTTAAAATAGAATAATGCTGGAAGGAAAAAAAAAGTAACATAATTATGTTTCTAATTCAGGTAATGAAATTTTGTTATGTCAATAATAATTAAAGATGGCTAGTCTTACACTTTCACAAAACTAAAATGTCAAAAATTGATATATAAGCAACAGTAAATATTCAATCTGATTGAGTATTAATTAATTATTTGTAAATAAGTTTTACTGATTTTTTACAGTCGTTTTTATACTCAAGTTTTCAAGTGAAAAACGATAGAAGAACGTTATAGTTGTTACTTATCTAATTGAAGTGACAAAAAAAAGTAAAATAAAAATGTTGTTTGGTAAAAAAAGTATTTTAACTGCGTTAACTGCATTGTCTCTTGCCAATGCTCAAAATTGTGACCCATTAACCTCAACAGACTGCTCTCCTAATGTCGCTTTAGGTACAAGTTTTTCTGATGACTTCACTTCAGAATCGAAATATTTTAAGAACACTGGTAACCCAGGCCAGATTAATTACACTTCAGATGGTTTAGAGATTACTTTGGCTAAAAGATTTGATAATCCATCATTGAAATCAAATTTTTATTTGATGTATGGTAAATTCGAGATCATTACAAAAGTAGCTCCAGGTCAAGGTATAGTATCCTGCGCATTCTTACAAAGTGACGATTTAGATGAGATCGATCTAGAATGGATCGGTAGTGATACAACTCAATTCCAAACTAATTTCTTTTCAAAAGGTGACACTACTACTTACGATAGAGGTGCTTTTCATTCCGTATCTTCTCCACAAGATGATTACCACAATTATACTGTTGACTGGAGAATGGATAGAACTGACTTCTATCTAGACGGTGCTATTGTTAGAACAATTGCCAACGATACATCTGATGGTTACCCACAATCTCCAATGGCTCTATATTTAGGTGTTTGGGCCGGTGGTGATTCATCGAACGCTGCTGGTACTATCGAATGGGCTGGTGGTTCAACTGATTACAGTAAGGCTCCATTTACAATGCATATTAAAAAGGTTGTTGTCACTGACTACTCTTCTGGTACCGAATACTCCTACAGTAACCAATCAGGTGATTGGGAATCTATTGTCGCAACTGATGGTACTGTTTATGGCAGAGTTAACAAAGCTGAACAGGAATTCGCTGCGTTAGTTTCTGGTTCTTCCATTTCTACTTCGGATGCCTCCTCCTCTTCTGTTTCTTCAGCCACCTCCTCTTCTGTTTCTTCAGCCACCTCTTCCGCTGTTTCTTCATCCATCTCCTCAGCTTTGATTTCCTCCACTACCACTTCTTCCAAGAGTTCATCCACTTCCTCCACATCTTTTGAAGTTACATCCTCCACCTTTGTTTCCACTAATTTAAAATCTCCAAATTCCACTTCTACTTCCTCCCCCTCTTCACAAGAAATTTTTTCAACCTCAGCTGATGCTAAGATTGAAAGCTCCACAAAAATCTCCTCAACACATGGATCAAGCACAGCCGTTTCAAGCAGCAGTGTATTCCACACTTCTGTTACATCAGCTAATGCAACTTCAAGTTCATCTCATTCAATCGTTATAAGTAGTGGTGCTGCTTCGAACATTGTCGCCACACCATTTTCTTTCTTAATGGCTGTTTTATTTTCTGTACTATAAGAAGTTGATGGCATCAGCATGAACAAGAACAGAATAATATCAACAAATGATAATCATGGGGTAATGAAATACAAAATAAATTAAAATAAAATAAAAGCAGGTCTAACGGGTTAGAATAGCAAGAGCATTAAGATTCATAAAAAAAAAATAACAAGTATTCAATTTTGAAAGTAAATCTCTTGGATGAGATTTCAATGATTATCAAGAAAGTATAATTATATAAAACTTATGTATACTAGTAAATAGCATTAAAATAATAATAGGTTCAAAAGATTTTTGAAATTTTACAAATTTATGACATTTCTATCTCATCGCATCTCATCGCATTTCACAATGAAAAATGTGAAAAAATTTCAAGAAATTGAAACATTATAGAGAATAAAAGTTAGAAAATGATATATTTTACATTACATTAGATGAGATTAAATTATTATATACTTGCCCAACATGATCATTGACTTGTTATTTATTGATAAATACAATTTTTAAACTTGACACGAAATCCCATAAGAACTAATTCAGCAAAGGGCACAGATCCGATCTTATAGCACCAAGATGAAAGTTATTGAAGAGAGAAATGCATTCATGTGCGATTATGAAGTACTGCAGTTTGTCTCTAAATTACAAAGACAACATCAATGGGATGAAGAGAGTCTCTCTATTTTGCAAAATAACAAGAAATTTAAAAAAGCCAAGAAATCATATAACCACCCAGAACTAGAATTCATTACCAATCAAACAATTACATATTTAAGTGCAAATAAAAATCAACCAGAAGGGAATGTGGAAGAAGAAGAAGAAGGGGAAGAAAAATCGAATAAAGAATCTTCAAATAGTTTATCTGCAATTAGTAAGTTCAACGATGAAAAATTCTCAGAACTAGTCACAAGTTTAAATCAATTTGAGCTCTATAAAATTGAAAAATTACAACTTGTTAATCAATTACCAAATAATTTAGTTCATTTATATTCAATAATTGAAGAATGTGATTCAAGATTCTCTGAAGAAAAAATCAATGAAATATTGAGCATAATTCAAAGATTCATATGATTAGAAAACATAGCAATAACGACAACATACATACAAAGCCACTCACTCGTTCAACTAATACTATCCTATTTAAAAAAAATCAATAGTATTAGTTGAAACAAAATATTTAGCATAATTCTATATTTAAAACTATACGATAGATTCTGATCAATCGAAAAACACAACACTCATATGTATACATCAAAATCTTTTGAATAAAATAAATCGAATATCAATAAAACTTCAAAATACTGCTACTTCCTATATACTATCTCAATCAACAATTATGAAGAGACTTCAACCATTTTGATGTTTTCACAAATTGAAAAACCTTAAACAAATAAATAGAGTCTCTTGATTGGATTTAAGGTGCGGTTCATCATGATCTTATCACTGGAGTTCCAATTCAACTTTCAAATCGTCTTATTTTTATTACTCTTTGTATATGACTTCGAGATTTTTGATGCCAAAAGGAGAAATGGGCTTTAATTTTCCACGTGAAATTTGAGAAATGCAGCCAAAGGGACATTGAAACAATGAATTGAATTTTATTTATATAAAGCAAGGAAGTTACCAGTGTTGATTTTGAATGTATTCTACATTAACTTGAAAACGTTTGAACATAGATTAACCAAATATACAATATTTTTGAGACAAGGTCAAGTGAGGCAAAAAGTTCTAAAATTGGGCTATAAATAAATCAAAAAAAAAAACCAGAATATTCATCATCTATACTTGATTGTTCTTTAAGTTTATTTTTGAATCATGAAATTTGGTGAGCAATTAAACAAATATTTAATTTCTCATTACAGTTATTATTATATATGTTATGATGATTTAAAGGAAGATATTGAAAAAAATATCAAAAATGGTTGGAGTCAAGAACTAGAAACCGAATTTTTAGAGTCTTTAGAGATTGAATTGGATAAAGTTTACAGTTTCTGTAGAGTTAAACATAGTGAAGTAATTAGAAGATTAAAAGATGCACACTCTCAAGTTAAACAGACGATTCGTCTATTAGATTCAAATAATCCTCCAAGTGAATTAGATTTTAATATTTTAGAAGAGGAATTAAGTGATATTATCGCTGATGTTTATGATTTAGCAAAATTTTCAAGGTTGAATTATACTGGGTTCCAAAAAATTTTGAAAAAACACGATAAGAAGACCAAATACATATTGAAACCCATATTTCAAGTTAGACTCGATGCCAAACCTTTTTTCAAAGAAAATTATGACGAATTGGTAGTAAAAATATCTCAATTATATGATTTGGTGAGAAATAGAGGCTCTCCAATTCGTGGTGATTCTGCAGCTGGCGGTAAACAACAAAATTTTGTTAGACAAACTACAAAATATTGGGTTCATCCAGATAATATCACAGAATTGAAATTAATCATTTTGAAACATTTGCCAGTTTTGGTTTTCAACGCAAATAAAGAATTTGAACGAGAAGATTCTGCTATCACATCCATTTATTACGATAATGAGAATTTAGATCTTTACTATGGTCGTTTAAGAAAGGATGAAGGTGCAGAAGCTCATAGATTAAGATGGTATGGAGGTATGTCTTCGGAGACCATATTTTTGGAAAGAAAGACTCATAGAGAAGACTGGACTGGTGAAAAATCAGTAAAGGCTAGATTTGCTTTGAAAGAGTCATATGTTAACGATTTTATGAAAGGTAAATATACTGCTGAACAAGCCTTTGTGAAGATGTACAGAGAAGGTAAAAAACCTATAAAGGAAATCGAAAGTTTAGAAGCTTTAGCTATTGAAATCCAGTATACAATGCTTAAGAAGAAATTGAGACCAGTGGTAAGATCATTTTATAATAGAACAGCTTTTCAATTACCAGGGGATGCTAGAGTTCGTATTTCTTTGGATACTGAATTGACAATGGTTAGAGAAGATAATTTTGATGGCTATGATAGAACACATAATAATTGGAGGAGAATGGATATTGGTGTAGATTGGCCATTCAAACAGGTTAAGGATTCTGATATATGTAGATTTCCATATGCAGTCTTAGAAGTTAAATTACAAACTCAATTGGGACAGGAACCTCCTGAATGGGTACGTGAGTTGGTTAGCTCTCATTTAGTTGAACCTGTGCCAAAATTTTCGAAGTTTATTCACGGTGTAGCTACATTATTGAATGATAAAGTTGATCAAATACCATTTTGGCTGCCTCAAATGGATGTTGATATAAAGAAACAACCATTATCCGATCAAATGAATATTCAAAGACCAATTAGAAATGATTATGACGGTGAAGATGAATTTGATTTGGATGATGAGGATGAAGAAGATTCTGCTTTAGTAGCTGCTATGAATGGCCCAGAAGGAAATACAATGGACCCAGAAGAACGTGTTGGATATGGTTCTATTGAACAAGCGTCTGGCCCATCTAATTCCCTTGCAACAAATCAAAATCACTCTTCTCAGACTAACGTGCTAATCAATGGCAAAAGTGCTAATTCTGCATACTATGAAAGAAACATTGAAACAGCTTCTAACTTGATTTCTAAGAACTACTATAAGATTGCAAATTGTTTAGATCATTATTTAAATGGTGATCAAATAAGTAAAATACCAGCTGGTACAGTTTTTGATACACAAATAAGAGCACCACCTGGAAAAACAATTTGCGTTCCCGTACGTGTTGAACCAAAGGTATATTTTGCGACAGAAAGAACATTTTTATCATGGATTTCGATTGCAATTATTTTAAGTGGTGTGTCAACTGCTCTATTAACATATGGTACGCCTACTACTATGATAGCATCACTTGGATTTTTCATAACGTCCTTATTTGTTATTTTCCGAACAACATTTGTGTACATTACAAGAGTTGTTAATATAAGACAAAAAAAAGCGGTAGATTATGAGGATAAGTTAGGTCCACCAATAGTTTGTACATTTTTACTCTTATCTATGGTGTTCTCATTTTATTGTAATTATGTATGAGACACATACCCTTAAGTTAAAAAAATTAAATTTCAGTAAATAAAAGATATTTTCGTCCTTTAAAATAAATATTCAATGTTCACAACATCACCATATCTATCTGCATTATAATTGACAGCCATAACTCCATTACAATCAGTCGATCATGTAATCAAGTGTATGAAGAAATAATTTACCATTATCATTCGAGTATTTCATGAATTCTTAGATACACGAGATTTTTATACGTAAATTTACATAATTTTATATATAATATTGCGTTTTTATTTTTAAGTTTGTTCTTGAACTCTAACACCACTAACGATATCATCGACTCTTAATAATAGACATGCACTTTCAATTGCAGTTTTAATGCTTTGTTGTTTTATAACTTCAGGTTCCCAAATGCCGTATTCAACCATGTCAACTACCTTACCATTATCACCATCAATACCCATTGTAGATTTACCTTGAGCATGTTTTGCTCTTAGTTGTGATAAAATTCTAATTGGGTTACCACCTGCATTCTGTATTAGAGTACGTGGGATACATTCCATAGCATCTGCAACTGCTTGATAAGGCCACTGTTGAATACCTTCTAATTGTTTAGCCTTTTCTGATAATCTGACTGAAACAACCATTTCAGTAGCACCTCCACCTGGAGATAAAGATGGTGAAAGCATAACATTACGTGTAACGGCCATAGCATCTTGTAAATTACGTTCAACTTCATTTAAAATATCTTTTGAACCACCACGCAAGATAATGGTACATGCTTTTGGATCTTCACATTTGTCAAGGAATGTGAAATATTCATCACCAATTAATTCAACTTTAAAGACACCACATTTGGTACCAACATCTGATTCTTTTAAATCTTCTACACGGTTTACAATAGTGGCACCGGTAGCACGAGCAATTCTATTATTATCAGATTTTTTAGTCCTTCTTAAAACACTACAACCACCTTTAAGTAAGAAATGTTGCGCTAAGTCAGAGACACCCTTTTCAGTAATAACAACATTTGGTTTAACTGCTAAAATCTGTTCACACATTAGTTGAACTTGTTCTTCTTCAATTTGTAATATTCTATTCCAATCTTCATCTTTTTGAATTTCGATGTTAGTTTGAGATTCACCTTTTTTATATTCTAACGGACAATCTAATAATACAACTCTTGGATTTTCAATATAACGAGACATTTTTGGATGTACAACATCTTTGTTTAACATGACACCTTTCAAAACTGATGAGTCCATAACTTCACCTCCCGGAATTTTTTCAACACGGACATATCTCTTAGTGTCAATTTCATATCTAGGTTCACTTTCTTCAACATCACCTAAATCGATACGAACAGTCTTTACGGCTGTTAAAGCCAAATCACACATTTTTTCTGACCACAACTTAACATATTTTGTACCGATGGATGCTTGAATTAATTTTTTCATAGCATCATCATTATTAACATCAACAGGTTTACTAACGTCCTTAATGATTTCCAAAGCATCAGATAATGCTTTTTTCAAAGCTTGTATAATAATGACTGGATGAATATTTTTTTCGATCAAATATGGAGCAGTCTGTGCTAAAATCTCACCAGCTAATATAATGACACTAGTGGTACCATCACCAACTTCTTCATCTTGAGTACGTGATAATTCTAACATAGATTTAGCGGCTGGATGAGCAACATCGATTTCACGAAGAATAGCATGCCCATCATTAGTTAGAACTAAACCACCCATAGGGTCCAATAACATTTTTAACATTGCCTTTGGCCCTAAACATGTGCGGATAACATCAGAAACAGCTTTTGCAGCGGTGATGTTAGAAATCTGAGCTTCACGGCCAGTAGTTCTTTCTTGGTTTGTATTCATGAATACAACTGGGGCTTGTACAGGAGCTTGCATCTTTTATAGTTTATGTAGTTTTTTTTCAGAAACGTAATGATACGAAAAGTTCCACTGGTTATTAAATATAATAAAGCACAATCGCTAGTTACCTAAATAGTCTTTCTTCAAATTAATAAAAACTGATTTGATTCAATTTACCATATGTATATATATATATATACGAATTGTAAAAAACCAAAAATTTGACCCAATGTTTTTGGTGTAACTGAAAAGACAGGAAACGATAAAACCTTGAATGTAAATTACCAGTCTATTGATTCTAATCAATTGATTAATAATTACAGTTGTGCCTCATATAAACAATTAGAAAATGATCTTCAATCTCATCAACATTATTGTATTCATAGTGGCAAGTTCTCTTATTTTACTGAAATTTCATCCACCAAAAGAAAAAAATTTCCATCGAGGTTTCGTTTGCGGTGATCAGATTAAAGGCTTTAATTTCAGAGTGACGGCAATTCGACATTGAGGACTCGAAACTCGAGACTCAACACAAGTTGGCTGCCTTCTAATATAAAAATGTGTCATTACTTATTTTGTTATTGAATTGTTTCATTGTATGCTTTAAATATTCTCTTATTTATTATTATATGCTATTTCAAACTAACCTAAACTAATCTGCGTCTGCGTCTGCGTCTGCGTTTGTACTTGTTTTTCCTTTTTAGTTTTCATTAATTTGTATCCATTAAATATCTAGTTCATCTTGTCCAAAAGATGGAATTTGTGATTTTTCATTAGCAACTAAATTGATATACTCATTATTTATCTCTTTTTGAGTTGTTCTTGAATCTTGTTTATTGATTTCAGCACTGAGCTTGATTTCATTGGCATTATATTCAGGTATGTCACCTAATCTGAATGGAAATTCATTGTTAGTCGTGATCATTAAATCTTTTTTAGTGACAGCTTTTATAATGAATTTTTTTAATGCAGTAAAGTCGTTATTACCATAGTTTTCATTGACTTCAAATACTAGTGATTGAACTAATGGTCTTAACTTAATAAACCATGATGGTAATAAAAAATCTTGTTTTATCTTTGGATTTTTGATATCATAATCATATTCTCCTATTTTGATAAACGAATTGTCCTTGTTTAGCGATTGTCCTTGTTTGTGAGATATAGCAACTTTTTGTAGTTTCTTTATTAAATCGTTATTGTTTGCCAGTTTAACATATAGCGATATTTTCTTCGGTGCTGAATTCATCATATGTACGTTGTTCGTTAATCGTCCATGTAAATATGATAACCTAAATAAATATACTGGTTCAAAAAATCTAATGGCCCATGTGCAACCTTTATTCAAATCACATTGCCAATAAACTGAGTTGTCAATTGAATTTGATAATAATTCTAATGGAGAGTTTTGAGGTCCATTTTTATATGTCTTTGAAGTTAAATGGTTCAATAGCCTGGTACCTTGTGCAAATGTAGCGAAATCGAGATCGTCTTCCCACTGATGTTGATTCGCATTATATATATTATTTATCATTTTCTTCAACAAAATATTTGAATATTCATCTGATGATAAATAACTATATTTGTAGTTTGAGCCCATATTAGAATCTAGATTCAAATTTTTTATTTTATCTTCAAACTCTTCAATTATCTCATATCTGCTTAATTGTAATTTTCTATTCAGTTCTTGAACAAAATAATCTTTATCTATGTACTGAAATTGATCATTCAAAATTTCTTTGATATAACCGTTCAAATCAGGTAAAAAATCCATGGTTTTGAAACCAAATTGAGTTGAATTTCCAATGTTGTCATAAATATTAGTGCCATTTTGAGTTTCTATACTGTTAATTATACTCGAAATAATATTTCTCAAATAATTTTTAACTTCTGGTATCATTAGCATTGAAGAATTATTATTAATTATTACTGGAATTTTGTCCGGTAAATTCTCAATCAATTGTTTATTCAAGTTCTCTTCTAATAGAGTTAAATTTTGAATTGCAAATTTTGAATTAATCTGACTATTCAAAATGTTTTTATTTATTTGATTTTCATTCATTTTGTTAATTTTTGTATTGATTAATTCTAATTGAGACTGTAACTCAAATATATTTTTAGGTAATATACTTTTGATTTTTTTTTCAAATTGGTTTATTACAATTTTAATAGTTTTGTCAAAGTCATTTTGAATTTTATCATTTTGTTTATTAACCATATTATATAAATAATTTATTTGTTTTTGAACATTACCATTTGGAATATTATTATTGATTGGATACAAATTTGTTGGTGATATAATTTTACCCAAAAATGTTGTAAATAGAATGAAAAGTATTATCAAATAAACAAATTTTTTTTTGATGAAATGTTTTGATATAACTGATTTTCCAAGTACATTTTCATCATTATCGATACTAAAATCAGTGTAATCATCATTGTCATAAGAGAAGTCGTTTTGATTCTGAGCATTATCTTCATTTAGCTCTGGGTCATCTTCAATAAAGCTTTCATTGGCTTCATCGTCACTCGACAGTACACTTTCATTCACATCATAGTCTTCATCAGAATATTCACCTAAATCATCCAACCAATCATCATCACCATCTCCATCAATTGATAAATAGTTACTAGTATAAGATTTGTTCCTCAGTAATTTATCTTTAAATTTATTGTATTCTGTGTCATTATTATCGTCGACTAAACTATCATGCAAAATCATACCACGATTGATAGTGGTCGCATTAATCCCTGTATAGTCAGCATCTCCATCTCGAGTGAAATTACTTCTGCTCATCTTCTCCATCAACAAATCTCTGTACTCAGATAAAGATTCGTTGATCTCTATGCTTCTATCTTCCCCAGCTCTACCCTCTTTTTTCTCTGTCATCGTTAATCTATTGTAATCAAATGAATGAACAGGCCAATAGACAAATTCACAACCTGTCTGTAGTCAAAAATCGATTCTCAAATAACTTTTCAGCAGGATGTCGTGAAAACCCCGATTGTCCTCGTTCTTGCTGTCTGCTTGTTTAACTAGAACCCTTTCAGCTTGAACCTAGATGTGATCTTCAATCATGAACTGCTTCTATTGACGTTGATCGTTCTTGCCCACTGCTTCAAACTTCATTGTTTACAATTACTTGTCATTACAAGTCCTTTTTATGCCTTTGGGGGATTTTCGTGTTTCGTGTAAGGGCTCCGTTGATGGTGATAAATGTAGAAACAAAAAAAATTGAGGAACTTCAAATTCCAAAGTTCTTCAATTGAAATAAGAAGAGTTGATTCTGCTCAAAAGTTGTTTTTAGGTCAACGATTTCGGATGGATTAGGATAAATGGCCTGCGAAATTGGATTGGTTTTGCTGAACGTTGATTAATCGTTTATTAAGAAGTTGAGAAGAAAAGAAATATTGCGGTTCCTCGATAAGGGCAAATTCAAGGACAAGATCTCTAAGATTGGAAAGAGCATATAAATTTTTTTTTACTCATGTTTCACAACGTTAGACAGTCTGTAGCAGCAGACAAGGTGACTGTTGTTCTACAGCAAAGATTTTTGTCCGGTAGAAGAATTGCTTATCCTTTTTATCCATTCAAGAGACTGACTAGGCAACATCCCAAGAGTCATGACACGAATTTAAAATATGCTATGCGACAATTTTTAGGTCCTAGAAATTTTAAAGGTGAATATACCATGAACAAATATTTTGATGTTCCTGATAACCATATTCCTAATTACATCAAACCTGACATAGAGAGAGGTCAAGCGTTACAAAATTCGGACAAAAAAACTTTGAGAATGAGACACGATGGTAGCTATGAAGTTGACCCTGCATTGGCTGGAATTTCAGAGAGGATTTATGCAAATAGAGTTATTCAACCTTTTCCTAGTAATAAGCATTGTAAAACCAACTTCATTATAGACAACGAGTTAAAACAAACAATATTTAATGAAATTACTAATCTGGGAATGTCTACACAACAAGTTTCACAAAAGTATGGATTGAAAATTCCAAGAATCGAAGCCATAGTGAAATTGCAAACCATTGAAAATAAATGGTTAAAACATAATAAAATTCATGAAGACACAAAAGTTATGGCTGATACTTTATTTAAAATGTTCCCGGTCTTCCAACCAGACATTCAATACGATGTTGAAAAGAACAGTAATAACAAAGTCAATATAGTAAGTAGAAGAGAAAATTTAAGTGAAATCCCAGTTCCTCAAAAAGCATTGAACTCCAGATTCTTAACAATTTCAGAATCAGAACCTTTTGGTCCTATAGATGCTGCAAATGTATTGGAACTGGAACCAGCCATAACCACGTTGGAAAAATTAGCCACAGAAGGTGAACATTCAACTGGTCATGATACTATTAGTAAAACTAAAGTGATTTATGCTGAAGTCTTGGAAGGTGAGAAGTCACAATTTAAAATCAAAAATGCAAAAGTAGGCCATGTTGGTTTCCGTTATGGTGCAGGTAATCGTGATAGCAAGAAAGATCGTAAAATCGATTTCGATGAACAAGGTAGAATGATATACGTTTAAGACAATCAACTGCCAACGACAGATTCCAAACTATACAGAACATAAAGTTTTGTCGACTTTATCGTCTGGTCTCTCACAGTCCCATAACAATGTTTCAATAAAGTAGCATATTCTTATTTTAAAATTATATACTTGTAAATACAATATAAAGATGTGGTTAATATAACATCTCCAACTCTTATCGATCTCTTACATCGACCGCTTACATTTGCAATGAGAGCCTTTTTTTCCCATCAATTTCAATCCATTTTTCAACAGGCCTCTTATTTTTCTCATAAAAGGGGGAAATTTGTTCTTTTGGAATTGAAAACTAAGAATTCAGAACACATACTTTGTATTTAAAAAACAATCTTTAATAAAGTGTTTTATTTTGCTCTAGTTCATATAATAAATAATTATAATACTATTTGAAGTTAAATCCACATTAACATATAGAGCCAGTGTTATAATTAAGTATTAATTGATACAGGTATACCGAACAACATTTTTGTTCACCAGTTTTATATTTTTTCTTCAATTGGTTTCAAAGCAAGTGTAGATAACTTATATAAAGTAGAATACAATTTATGCGAAATACAATAATTATAAGAATAGTTAATTTTGCAATTGTTTGTCAGTTTGTTATTTTTTTAAACAATGAGTGATCCAACAGTACCTTTTAAAGTCATATCTCAGTTCCCTTATAAATCTGAGTTTGAAGATGATTTGAATTTTGAAAAAGATCAAGAAATCACTATTACATCAGTAGAAGATGAAGAATGGTATTATGGTGAGTATACAGATGGTGCTGGTAATTTACACGAAGGTATCTTTCCAAAGACCTTTGTTAGTACAATAATCGACAAGACTATAGAAAAGCCTGCCTCTGAAAAACAAGAGAAACCAACAATTATTGAAAGTGGCGATGAAGATGAGTTTGAGGATGCTACAGAAACTGCTCATGAGGAACCCGCAACCAATCCAGAGCCTGTTTCTGATCCAGTTCAAACAAATAAATTCAAAAATAGAATGTCGATGTTTATGCAAACAGAATCAGATCGCGTTCCAATACCTTCACAACGAGAGTTTACAGATTCTGCTGCTAGAACAGTGAAGAAAACTGTGACAGCAGAGCCACCAAAATTTTATACACCACCTTCAATTAACGATGATACGAAAAAGGTTAGCAAAGAAAATTTACCAGACGTTGTTGTTCCAGAACCAGTAAATAAAGCTGAAGTTGAAGGTACAGCAGATAAGACAGAAAACGAAGAAGAAAACGTTCCAAAGATGTCTTTAAAGGAGAGAATTGCTTTGCTACAAGAACAACAGAGAGTTGAGGCTGAAAGACAAGCTGAGATGTTGAAGAAGAAGTTAGCTAAACAACAAGCAGAGTTAGAGGCAGAAACTTTAGTTAATAATCCAGAAGGAACAGAGAACAATGAGGAGATTAATTTGGATAAAATTGGTAAGGTACCAAGCAATGCAACTTCAATACCTGATGAGATAGGTGGATTAGAAGAATCAATTCAAAGTTCGACTGCAGAGGCACATACTCATGATATGCCACCACCTCTTCCAGATTTAGAAAATGCTATTAGTAAAGGTAGCATTCCAGAAATTGTAAAAACTGCTTCTCAAGATAAAGATATTCAACTCGGCACAAATGATACCGTTGAGGAAGAAGAGGAAGAAGAGGACGAAGATTCAGAAGAAAGTCGTCGTGCAGCTTTAAGAGAAAGAATGGCAAGAATAGCTACTGCGGGTAGATATGGTGCTCCCGTTGCTTTTAACCCATTTGGCATACCAATGGCATCTGCAACGGAATCGGCTCCAAAAAAGAAGAAAAATCAGGAAGTAGAAGAAGAAGAAAATACAGCTGCACCTGTCCCTGTAATGCCTTTTGCTAATCCGGAGGCATTACAAGCTTTGAGCAGAAAATCAACTGCAGTTGCCGTTGACGATGATCATAATAAGGAAGAGATCAAGAACAATCAATTAGCAAATGAAGACGTTTCACAAATGACTGAAATGAGTGGAAATCACGAAGCAGTAATACCAGAGGCTCCTTCTGTACGAGAAAATCCAGTTCCATCGATAGGATCTGAAGCTTCTCTGGATTTTTCAGCTAGAGCCATCAACTCAGACTCAGGTCATTCAAAAGTTGAAAAACAGAAAAATGGTGACGAAGATGGCGAAGAAAATGCTTATGATTCTAGCAGTGATGAATTAAAAAAAATTGATGATGTAGAGCTACAAAGCAAAGATAGCCAGTCCACCGAGTTACCTACTATATCTAAAAATGTTGAAGGTATGAATGCAATTACAGATGTTACTCCAGTACCAGAAATTCTACATGTTCCTGCACCTGCCTCAGTTTCAGCAGTCCCAGCAGTCCCAGCAGTCCCAGCAG